>JAURVB010004322.1:0-156691 GCA_033002965.1 Piper betle
CTATATAAAAGGTCGAATCCTTCACATACCCAACTGATGAGTTCTTGCCACCATAGAATCAAAAAGAATGGTTGGCATCAAATGGTAGATACAAAAGAGACGGAAACCAATTAGAGGATAAGAACTCACATCAGATAATATCTTGATCGATCGATCGATCGGAAAGAGTGGCGGATGGGGAAGACCGCCGGCGAAGGACGCGATGGGGAGATGGGCCGTAGCGTGTTCGTCGCAGTCTGGTCATGGGTGGTTCGAGGTGACGGGCAGTGTCATCGGGTATTCGGGTCTTCGGTGGTCCGATCCGATAAAATTAATTCCCATTAAGTCGAAATTAAGAGTCAAGTTGTTTTTTTAGTCAGGTGATAATATCGGTTACAAATGCTTTGATTCACTTTTATTTTGATTTTTATTTTTTTATTCGAACTAATTATTTATTCATAAAATCAAATGGACATGAAAAAATCACTAATTTTAACCACAACAAATTGGAAATGATACTATTTTTTTAATATATTTAATTAAAAGTTCTTTATGGCTGTTAGCGTGAAACATGAAAATGAAACACATGAATCACACTTTCATATATGTGACATCAGATTGATCATCACACTTAAAAAAAAAAAAAAACAACCTAGAGCAACTGGATCATGAAAAAGTTGAGAATGAAAAGCCAAAAAACTGGCTTGATCACATAAACTCATCATAGAGTCAAGCCTGCTAGTTTACACGAATATTAAAATCCGCATCTCCATCATCATAAAACCCCATTTGGGATCAAACCCAGAAAAGGGAAAACATATGAAAGACATTATATATCTCCTCTATGCAGAACAAACAGATAAAAATTTCCCAAGGTTGGTCTCTCATGATAATCAATTAGCATATATCAGATGACTTATGAGGAGTACTATTGTAATAAGTGATCAGTTAGCTTGAAGTGGATGAAGAGACTTATGCCCCATCAATGTTCATCATCCCTGGCCATGCTCCAATCCCATTCATTGGATTAAACCTCATTGAGTCCTTCCCAAAAGTAGCATAACTATTGGCTTGGTGATCATGTCCATGCCACTCCAATGCAAGAAGACTGCTGCTTGGCTTGGTCTCAACTGTACTGTTAGCATGATGATCATGAGTTCCTCCGAAGGATTGGAGCTGCATTAGTCTCTGTTCCGATCCGTTGTGTGCACTAGGGAAGCTTTCGTGGTGGTATACCTCCGACCCAACAGGCCCCATGGTAAACCCAAATGGAATATTGCATGAACCTCCATGGATGCCACCGAAGCTCTCATCCGCATTAATCCGATTGGAGTAGTAGTAGCCAGTAGGTGATGATGATACGGAGCTGCCCATCATCAAATCAAGCTTGGAATCGTTCAAAGAAGTGATCATATGATCTCCAAGCATGGACATGGAGTCGCCGGCGGCGACCTTGCACTCCATGACGTCGGAGTTGTCGAGAAAAGAGTTGAAACTCGTAAAGCCTGGTATCCCATGAGAGAAGGTGGAAAGGTGGAGATCGGTGGAGGTGATAGGGGAGATCAACGAAGAGGGGGATAGTGAGTGTGGTGGTTGGTCCGGGGGAGTGATGATTGCCCCCTTCTTGGACGAGGAGGAGGCCTTCTTGTTTTTCCGGCAGCCGCCGCCGACGGGGACGTTGCGAAGGGTGCCGCCTTTGGTCCAGTACCGGCGGCAGGTCTTGCAGAAGTAGCGGGGCTGGGAGAGGCTATAGTTGTTGTAGTAGCAAAACTTGGTGTGGGCGGAGTCGCACCTCGGACACTTGAGAGCTTGCTCATGGGGCGGCCTCATCCTTCTCTCCGTCGCCATTCCCGGCCTTGAACTGCATGTTATCATCTCTCCCGATGGCGGCGAGCTCGACCCAGATGCTCCCTCGTGAACTCCACTCTGATATCATATATATTGAACCATGCCAAGTTTTGTTAGAGTCGATACATAGACCATACATAGATTTGTGTCATTGATGGTGAAAAGTTCTTACACAGAACGTTAAACAAAATGATGCGCGCAGATGTAATGTTGATAGTTCATGAATCATATCTACAGGTTGCCATTCAAATTCTCATGTAGTGAGTATACTTGATCACTCTACTTTCATCAAGATAGCACTCAAATCCTCCCTCTTAATATCATTTATGTAAGCAGCAGGTAAAAAAACTGGTGTTCGATCAATGCATGATTGCGTTGTTAACAAAGCAAACATTGAGGACTCTCACCTGCTGGAACCAGTCGGAGGTATCCATGCAAACTTGGAGAGAGGTCAGGCCCATGCAACACTACTATATGCCCTCAAATGTGTGACACCAGTCCAGTTATGACAAGCTCGAGGATCCTGCAAGTTCGCTTGTGGGTAGTTGGAAAGTATAAAATAAACCCAAGAGATGGAAAATGTGGAAGTAGTGAGCAAGCCAAGCTGACACAAGAAGCAGCGAAACAACTCAGAAAATGAGAAGTGGACGGGTATGGATAGAAGGATGGAGGCGAGAATAAGAAGCCCAAAAAAGCAGCAGCAATATTGCAGTCTTCGTCGGTAGTTTGTTCTTCCTGACATCGAGGACCCACCCTGCTTGGATTCCGAGTACAAACAAGCTTATCTGACTTTCCACAGTATTCACAGAACTAAGAGAAACAATACAACAAAAAACCCATTTGGCAGTTTTGATTTTTGGACTCCAAAATTGAAATGGTAGGCGACCCAGCTGGCGTTGATTCGGCCATGATTTAGACTGCTCGAACGAAGAACTTTTGTTACTTACATCACACGGAAAATCGGTGGGGCCTTTCATCTTTGAATGACAGAGTTCATAACCAGAGAATTTTAGCTTGGGATTTGAGAGACCGTATTAGGTTTGGAGCCAGCGAACTATAATGTGAGGTGAGAGCAGCAGGAATATTTTGGACCTCGTAAAAGAGCAACCGAAAGAAGCACCTCCCCTTGTTAGATGGTCCACAAACCACTGTGGGGACATTTGGCTCCAATGCACTCCTTGGGCAAGCAAAGGATCGATTCCTTTCCCTCTCTTTCTCCCTCAAATCTTGTAACAGTTCTCAGAACTAGTAGAGTAGAGATCAGCTTAATTTTTGTAATGGGACAAATGCGGCTACGGACGAAGAAATTTGGCTTGTATTGGGAGATACAGAATCTAACAATTCTCAAACATTTGAGTTTTGAAATAGAAGAAAAGATAGTCAAAAAGGAAAACTATCACATGCTGTCACACTTTGGTTGATTACCAAATTAGTTTTGAGCAGGTCCAGAGACCTGGGTACTAGTCAAATACAGTCAAGGACAAACTGGTCTTGCCAGTAGCATTGCCCAGATGCTAGCCTCAAAGTAAAGTGGGACTGGCGTGCTTGCTGGTCTTTGGCCACAGGTGACACTCTATTCTATCCTGAAAACAAATGAAGCAAACTACATCACTAAACTTTGAAGAATAAATTGTGTCAGAGAGACAAAAAGGCCGAGCAAAGTTGTGCTGTCAATGATGAAGATAACATTTTGGAGTTACTTGCTGTTTATCAACTCTTAGATCACATGATAATACTCCCATCAAAGGTTTGGATTTACTTGTGCATACTATAGAAGTTTATCCAAAAAAACAAAGATAGAACAAAGTTTAAAGTTTACATAAAATAACATTGTTAAGGTAGTGTCCTAAAATATATCACAAACAAACAAAATTTTTGCAGGTGTTGTCGGCTCCCGAGGGAGCTATTATCTGGCTATGGTCGAGGAAGATCTTACAGTTTTGACAATGAGTACCTTCGTTTGATTATCTGCAAAGGTCCATTCCCTGCAACATTCCAAATCCAGTTTATATTTGCAGTGCACTACCTCGTTTAGCAGATCAATAACCACATCTGAAAAACTACTTGGTACCGGGAAATAAATAAATAAATATATATATATATATATATATATATATATAGGGCAGCGTTATAGTGCGCTACCATATTTTGGCAGCGCCAATGTATTGCCTATTGTGGACTGTTGGATCTAATCCAACGGTCCACAATCAACCTTCACAATCCCCCCTCCCCGGCCCCCCCCCCCCCCGCCCCCCCCCTCCCCCACTTTCAGCCTCCCGTCGCAGCCCCCGTCGGCCGCCGTTGGCCCCCGCCCGCCGCCGCCCCATGCCCTGGTCCCGCTCGGCCGCCCCTGCCCCCGCCTCGTCGCTGCCCCCTGCCCCAGTCGGCCTCCCCTGCCCCCGCCCAGCCCTGCCCCGCCCCTGCCCTGCCCCCGCAGGCCGCCCCAGCCCCGCCCTTGCCCCCGCCCTGCCACTGCGCCTGCCCCAACCGGCCTCCCCCTGCCCCCGCCCCCGTTGGCCGCCTCAGCCCCTCTGTTGCAGGAATCGGCCGATTCCGTGCAGAATCAGCCGATTTAAATCGGATCGGCGCGATGCCGATCCGATTTCGGGGCCGACTCGGTCGGCCCCCGAATCGGCCGAGTTCGGCCGATTCCGACCGATTTAAATCGGAATCGGAATCGGCCAATTTAAATCGGAATCGGTTTTTTAATGAAATTACTAAAATACCCTAGGTATGATTTTTATTAAATTATTTAAGCATGGGTAAAATGGTAATTTGCATTTTAAAAACCTAAAATCAAACCCGCTCCCCCCACGCCGCCGCCGCTCGTCCGCCCGCCGCCGCCCGGTTTTCGCCCTCCGCCGTGCTCCCCGACTCCGGGCTCGCCGCCGACCGGGCTATCGACCTCGCCGCCGACCTCGCAACGTCGCCGCCGAAGTGTGGCCGGACCGAATCGGGCTGTGACGCACGAATCGCCGCCGACTCGCCGCCGCTCTGGGCCGCCTCGCCGCCGGCTGCGGGCCGCCGACTGTTCGTCCGACCGGGCTGCCGACATCCTCCAACATCGCCGCCGCGAGACTCGCCGCCGACCGGGCCAGCGGCGGTGGCGGCGGCGTGGGTAAAGAGTGGCATTCTCGTAATTAAAAGTTGACTCGAGTCTAACTCGAGTCAAAAATAATAATTAATTCTAAATAATTTAAAAAAATCTTAAAAAATATTTAAAAATATCAGAAACTATAATACACAGAATAATATCAAAATAACATCAATACCCAATTTTAATATATTTATATTATAAATTGTTAAATTATTATATATGACCGATTAAATTAATTTGGACCGATTCAACTGAACCGATTCTTGGCCGATTCAGACCGATTCTTGGCCGATTCAGACCGATTCCTGGCCGATTCAGACCGATTCCGATTCCGATTCCGATTCTCTGGAAAACCGATTCCGATTCCGATTCCGATTCATGCAACCATGCTTAGCCCCCTGGCCTGCCCCAGCCCCCGCCCCCGCCACGCAGGCCGCCCCTACCCCGCCGCTGCGCCTGCCCCAGCCGGCCTCCCCTGCCCCCGCCCCAGCTGGCCGCTGCCTTTGCCCCCGTCGGCCGCAACAGCCTCACCCCAGCCCCCTCTCCCCGGCGGGTGGCCGGTGGTGGGGTGGCACGGCGAGAGAGAGCGGGGGAAACAGGGGAGGGTAAAAACATAATAAAAATTTTACTTAGTCCCTGACTCGAGTTAATATTACGAAATAAATTTAAAAAATAAATTTTTTTAATAAATACTTGATTTGATCTCGCACGAGATCAAGCCAATATTACGAAATAAATTAAAAAATAAAAAATTTTATAATAAATACTTGATTTGATCTCGCACGAAATAAATTTTAAAAAAAATAAAATAATTCTATAATAAATTATTTTAACTCGAGTCGGGATCGAATAAAGATTTTATTACGAAATTATTTTATTTAATTTTTTTGTAATATTAACTTAAGTCGGGATTGAGTCCTGACTCGGAGTCAAGTTTTGATCTCGCGAAGGACCGAGTCAAGTTTTGATTGGGAGCGAGTCAAGTTTTTATTACCAAATTGCCATCACCCCTCCGCCCCCTCCTCTTTCCCTTACCCTTCCCTGCTTTGTTTCGTGGAGAGTTGTCGGAAGTTCGAGGGGGCGCACTGCTGGGGCGGGGCGACGGGGAGAAGGCGAAAACGCGCCGCCGGGGCAACGGTGGGGGTGGGGGGGGGGGGGTGCGTGCGCTGGGGAGCGGCGTCGAGGGAGGGGTGTCGGGGTGGGCCAGGCAGGGCAGAGCCTGCAAGGGCCCGTAATATATAGAGTCAAGTTTTTATTACAGAATTATTTTATTTTTTAAAATTTATTTTGTAACATTGAATCGGGTCAGAAGCGAGTCAAGTTTTTATTACGAAATTATTTTTATATTTTTTAAAACTTTATTTCATAATATTGACTCGAGTAGGGAGCGAGTTAAGTTTTTATTACAAAATTATTTATTTTATTTTTTAAAATTAATTTCTTAATATTAACTCAAGCCGGGAACAAGTTAAGTTTTTATTATAAAATTACCATCACTGATATCCCTGCGCGGGATCGAGTCAAGTTTTTATTATGAAAAAAATTTATTTTAAAAAAAATTTATTTTATAATATTAGCACGAGTTGGGACTGGGCCGCCCGAGAGGGGGGGACAATAGGGGGTTGGGCTGCGGCGCAGGGGGGGCCGCCGCTGCAAGCGGGGGACAGCCGCTTCGGGCAAGGACAAGGGGGGGGGGACGCGGCTGCGGGCGGGGGCGGCAGGTGGATTGCGGCTTCGGGCAGGGGCGGGGGGAGGCCGCGGCGCCGGGCGGGGGTAGGTGGGCCGCGGCTAGCACGAGCGGGGGGGGGTGGGGTGAGGGGGAAACGCGGTTGCGGGCGGGGCCGAGGGCGGAAGCTGGCAACCAAGGGGGATGGGGGCACCGCAACTGCTCGATGGGGCGGTGGGGGACCGTGGCCGGCGGTAGGGGCCGGACTGGGGGGCGGGGTGGCAGAATCCGCCTGTGCAGGAGAAAAGGGGGGAGGGGGGAAAAAAATGAAGGAAAGATTTGGACCATTGGATTTTGATCCAACGATCCAAATCGAATAAGCTGCCATGCGCTGCATTTTGATGCAGCGCAAGGTAGTATTTTTGTATATATATATATATATATATAAAGAAGCCTTACTTGATTCATTTTGCTACGGGAAGACTCAGAGAGTAGTAGATTTTGATGCTTAACATTCACAAACCATCGTATGCATTTAGCTCAGAAAGCTTACAACGTTCAAACAAATAGATCCCTTCAGCTTTAACAGAGGTGCGCATCAGGAAAATCGATAAAAAATAAGCAGACAGATATACGCATACCAAAACGTTCGAAACAAAAATGTCTAACGAATCAGTTTCTAAACACGACAGTTGCTAGGCATCTCACGGCATTTCGGGTGACTACAAGCCGGTAAAAAATCAGTTCACTGCACCATGTCAGCTTTCCATATAGATCGTCTTTTTTCGAATCTCTAGTGTTTTTATATTACACCGCCCAATATGATTGGTTTCATTCGTACATCACATGAAACCTTCATCACTAAAATATACAGTCCAAACACTAGCTGCAAACTCAATCATCTGCTGGGTCCTGTGGGGCTTCATCTGGCTTGCGTTTGATGGCAACGACAGGACATTCTGCATGCTTCACACAAAACTCACTGACTGTTCCCACAAACACCCTGATAAAAAACATATTTACATTATTTCCGTAAAATGCAGTTTTCAGAAGGGAAAAAAATTGCATATCATAAAAGAAACTACTGGATTCAAAAAGGTCAGGTGTTAGAGAACCCTCTAGCTGGAACGAATATCTGAGTGTCTGTCCAATCCACATAAAGGAATATAGAAGGTAATTGAAGTCAGGTCATGCATGTTTACAGTATATTTACTGCACCTTCATGTTGTAGTCCTTTAAATTATACATCTATATTGATTTAAGCATTCTTAAATATAAATGACATGCTTGCCGACATACAAACCCAAATGATAGCTGCAGACATCAGAAGCACAAATAACTTTCGCTTAAGTACCAGAGTGCATAGCAGGAGGGCAGGAGCAGAAACAAGCATTTGGAGGCCAAAGTCCATTTTACTAGTTAACAGACATAAGATCTAACATTTCTCTAACTTATAAGCCTCTCATGGAACAAATTATTTGTAACTAGGACCAAAGGAGAGATATCAATCAACTTTAAAAAGGTGCCACTAAAATCAATGCATTAGAAATAACCAAGAAGTTCAATTCTAGCTATCAATTGATCGAAAAAACTAAGTCTACGTACTTCTGGAAAGGGCCAAGTCCACGACTACCAACAACAAGGAGGTCAGGAGAAACCCTCTTCACTTCAGTTAGAATCAGCTCCTTTGGATCACCTTTCTTAATCCATGCCTCACATGGTACCTGAAAACATACACATCATTTTCAATTTCAAAAACCATTAAATGTCAATAACAAAGAAAATGAAGTATGTACCCCAATTTGGTGGCAACGCTCAACAAAGTATTCCAGCAAGTGAAGTCCCCTTATCTTGTCCCTCATCTGAATGTCTTTGAAATCATCAGGCGATGCAAATATGCTATCCATGTCATCAAATCCTACAGAAGAAAAGCATCCATTATGTCACACACAATAAAATCAAGATATGCACCTAGTTAATTCAGTGGAATAGAGTGAAATAAAAGTAATACGAGTCATTTGTTCATTAGAAAGAATACTTCCCATCCAACCATATAACATTATATCATTCTCACATGAAAATTGATCAAGCATGTTCAGAGCTAACACAAATTTTCTGATCAAAGAAAACCTCAGCACACCAAAGCAAAGCAATTTCATAATGGAAAGCACAACGCCCTTTTCCAAAATCGAATTACTTCACATATTACAGAACAAATACAAAAATCATCATGTTGCAACATATCTCCAAGTCGGTGAAACATCAAATACAAAAAAGTTCATGCCAGAACAATTTCAGAAGTAATACAAACAAAAATTGAGTCATCTAAATGAAAACTGATGACGTCAGCCTAGGCCTACTCCTCATGTCCGGATCAATGTAGAAGAGTTAGAAGAAGACTTCCTCAACAAGATAGAACACCCAAAGACATTCAAGTTCTATGAGAGATGGATAAAGAAGAATGTTCAATCACTTTCCTAATTTAGCTCTTTCCTATTTTGAACATTAGTAGTTGGAGTCTTATTAGATATTTCCTTATTAGTTCTTCCCTATTTTTGGTAAAAGTTTTAATTAGGCATAATTCTTAAAGTACTTGTTTAGTTATTTGGTTTTTTAGTAGTGGTAGGAAGTTTTATTAAAAATATGTAGCATTATAGAAGGTATTAGACAGATTGAATTTTCAGCAAATAAAGTTCCTGTTTTAAGTTTTAATTTACAATTTCTATTCTTCTCTATTTCTTCATAGTTGAAGTTAAGAGAACCATGTTGGAAATCTAAACTTCGTCGTTGAAGTTCAGATCCAAACCCACAAACAGATCGCAGGTTGCATCAATTGGTATCGAGCCTTAGGTTCTGCTTGTGTTGTGCGACCACCACCACCACCATTTGATTGCTTTTCAGCAACTGCGAGTGTTTTATCTCCCATCTCCACCCCATCACCGCCATTGCTTTTGTCTTATTGCCACCAAGAGTCGCATCTGCCAGGCTTCTTCTTCCTACTTGGTCGCTGCTTAGGACAGCAGCAACTTGACTTCTAAGGCATCTGCAGAGCCTTCTACTTCTACTTCCAAGTCAATTCAGGAGCAATTGGATGCTATTCTACATACATTGTAGGGATTGTCCACTCGTCAAGTTACAACTGACAAGAGACTTTCTGAAACTACAGAGCGTTTGTAGACTTTCTAATTTGTCCTCACAGCCCATGCCGCTCAGCTGTCTGCTCATAGTCCTTTATCTAATCCTATGTCCTCCGCTATTTCTTCTCAAACTTTGCCAATGCTTGCACATTCATCGAACCCTATTTCTGATTTCCAGGTGTCAAATACTTCATTTGCACCAATGTTTACAAGGAGTTCTATGCAGCCAATACAAGCAGTACCCCCACAAATTGTTCCTCCACAACCTACAACGAGATCTTTGCAGCCAGCAGAAATTGCATCTCATGTTTTTTACAATCCTTCATACTCTCAAGAACAGATGATGAATCAGCCAATGCAACTTCCTGCTTATGAAAGGGTCTCAATCCACAAGTTAATGATGCAGCAAACAAGCAATGGCAAAGTCGATTAAAGTTTGATCTACAAGAGTTTCATGGGACATATGGTACAGATGAAGTTCTTGATTGGTTACAAGTTGTTGAGCATGTTCTCCAAAGTTATGGTGTGGCTCCTCATGCTCGAGTTAATGTGACAATATCTCAACTTCGAGATTTGGTCAATGCTTGGTGGAGATCTTTGTGCACTCAATGGGATCAACTTGGTGAACCTCAGATAACTGCTTGGAGTGAATTTAGACTTGAGTTGAAGTACAAGTACCAATTGTTTGGTCGCCTATGTGCTATTTGCCAAAGAAAAAAATCTGGCCAGGAGTATACGAGGGAGTTTCACAACTTGATTTCCAAGAATGAGATTGATGAAGATGATGACAAGTCCTTCTTCATCAATATATGTTAGGACTACGAACTGAGTTGAATATTAAACTCTATGCATTTTCTTTCAATAATGTTGCTGAAATAGAGGTACACGATGAACACTACCTGCTCCAAATCCTTTTCGGCCTCAACCAACTTTGGGAGCTCCAGCATCAGTGAATAGCAAGTCCTTTCTGCCTTCTACTTCGTCTCGGCCAGGTCCTTCACAAGCTTCCCGATTGCCAACTGAGGACCACCTGCAGCTCCTACCGTCACTAGGAATTCTACAATTTGTTACAATTGCCAAAAGCCAGGGCAAGTTTCAGTAAATAGACCTGTTGCTTACCGATGGTGATGAAGATATTTTGAGGATGATGTTGAGGACACTACTGTTCAAACTGATGAGCCATATGAGGATGATGATGCTGAAGAAAATTTTGGGGGTTATGAACCAAACTACTGTCTTCTTTCTCGGCCTCTTTTCCTTGCTCCCAAACAACCATCTATAAAAGATTGGAGGCGTCAAAGTATTTTCAGCACTATGTGCTGTATTTTATGATTATGTTGCCAAGCTTATTATTGATCCTGTCATGAGTGAAAATATTATTGCTGAAAAAGTTATCAACAAGCTGAAATTGAAGACTGACAAGTATCTACAATCGTAGAAATTGGCTTGGCTTGGCTTGACTTGACAATCATAATACGGTTAAGGTGATGGGAAGTTTCAAAGATAATGTCCTATGTGATGTTGTTGTCATAGAAGCCTGTCATCTTTTGCTTGGTAGGCCGTGGCAATTTGATCAATGTGTGAAATAGGATGGATTTACAAATGTCTATTCCTTGGTCTACAACAATAAAACGATTAACTTCTTGTCACAACATTCAGTGAATTCTAAGAGTACTGCATTTATTTGTTTGCCATTGATGGATTTTCAGGCTGAGGTCGACCAAGAAGGTGTTTGCTTAGCCCTAGTAGCCTACGGCCATGTTGAGACTCGTACATCTTCTCTTTTGTCGCTTAATTGTAGCAAACTTTTAAAGGAATTTGAAGATGTATTAGCAGATGATTTACCTCCATGACTACCTCCTATGCGAAGTATCCAACATCAGATTGATTTGTTCTCTGATGCTGTGATCCCAAATAAGCCACACTACTGGATGACTCATGATCAACATAAAGAGCTTAGAAGACAAGTTAAAGAGCTCTTAGACTGTGGCTATGCTCAAGAAAGTACAAATCCCTGTGCTATGCCAAAGAAGAATGGTTCATGGCGTATGTGTGTGGATAGTCGAGTCGTCAATAAAATCACAGTTTGCTATAGTTTTCCTATGCCTCAGTTGGATGATATGCTAGACAACTTGAGTGGTTCTACTATTTTTTCCAAGATAGATTTGAAAAGTGGTTATCAGCAAATTTGCATTAAGCCGGGTGATGAATGGAAAACTGCTTTCAAGACTAGAGAAGGGCTATACAAATGATTGGTATGCCATTTGGATTGTCTAATGCTCTTAGTACATTCATGACAGTGATGAATGAAACATTATGGTCTTTGATTGGCAAGTTTGTTGCAGTCTATTTTGATGACATCCTTGATTATAGTTGTGATGAGGTATGTTGTTTAGAACACTTAAGGGAAGTGCTTACAATACTTCAATCGGAGAAATTACATGCTAATCCTAGCAAGTGCATCTTCTATGTTCCTAAGGTGATCTTCCTACGATATGAAATCTCTGCTGATGGGATTCAAGACAGATGAGAGTAAAATTAAGGCTATCCAAGAATGGAAGACTCCTACCTCAATTTTCTCAAGTTCGCTCCTTTCATGGTTTAGCTAGTTTCTACCAGCGTTTTATTAGAAAATTTAGCTCAACCAAGGCCCCTATCACTGATTTGATGAAGAATAAGGAGTATTCTTGAAATATTGATGTGGAGAATGCTTTTGTGCTAATTAAACAGTATCTTACTGAGGCTCCTTGCCTTGCTTTACCTTGACTTTGACAAACTATTTGAAGTTGATAGTGATGCATCAAAGTTTGGTATTGGAGGTGTGTTGAGCCAATCAAAGCATCCAATAGCTTTCTTCAGTAAAAAGCTTACGGGTCCTCACCTTAATTACAGTACTTATGATGTGGAGTTGATAGTTGTTGTCAAGTCTCTTCAATATTGGGGTCGCTGTCTGATTTCAAAAGAATTTATGCTGCACTCAGATTACGAAGCATTAGAGTACATACATGGTCAACAAAAGCTAAGTGCTTGTCACGCTATGTGGGTTAATCAGTTACAAGAGTTTCATTTCACTCTAAAACACAAGTCTAGCAATCAGAATAGAGCTGCTGAAGCACTAAGTAGGAAACATGCATTAGTAACTTCCATGCAATTAGTCTGTTGAGTTTTGACCTTGACCTGATCAGAGAACTTTTGCTAGCTGATTAGCACTTTGGACCTCTTTTGGAGTCTCTTACTTGTGGTGAACCATCTTCATATTCTCTTTTGATGGTTACCTATTTTTGGGACATCGTTTATGCATTCCAAAAGGATCCATGCGCCACTTGCTTGTGACAGAAGCTCACAACTTTGGTCATTTTGGTCAAGACATGACAATTGCTCTCCTACGAGATAGGTTTTCTTGGTCTTCACTTAACTGTGATGTCTCACTCTTTGTTAAGAAAAGTCATGTGTGTCAAACAAGTATAGGCGCGTCTATAAATGCAGGCAAATATACTCCTTTACCTATTTCAAATAGACCTTAAATAGATATTTCTATAAATTTTATTGTGGGATTACCTTGTACTACAAGAGGGTAGGATGCCATTTTTGTGATTGTTGATCGCTTCTCCAAGATGACACATTTCATTGCTTGTCACATGTCTTATGATGCTGCCAAAGTAGCTGACCTATTTTATAAGAATGTGGTTCATTATCATGGCATGCCAAGACAATCACTTTAGATATGGATATTCAATTCATGAGTTCTTTTCGGAAGAATTTGTGGACGATGATGGGTGTTTTTTCAAATTTAGTAGCTCATATCATCCTCAAACAGATGGTCAAATAGAAGTGGTTAATGGGATATTGGAAAATATGTTGAGGACTCAAGTTCAATCTTTTGGAAAATCGGATGTTGTACTTCCAAAGATAGAGTTCGAGTTTAATTGCTCAAAAAATTGGAGTACTGGATTTTCTCCATTTGAAATAAAGGTCCCCTTGACCTCATTCCTCTTCCAGATATTGGCAAACCTCTTAAGAAAGCTGAAGATTGGATTGACAATATCAAGCCCATACATGTCAAAGCAAGGGCAAATATGCAAGTATTTATGATAAATACAAGGCATATGCAGATCAACATCGTCGAGAAGTTCATTTCCAAGTGGGTGATCTTGTATGGGTCTATTTGTCTAAAGAGAGATGCCCCCAAGGGACTTATCATAAGCTCATGCCTAAGAAAATTAGTCCCTGTGCATACTTGAAATCTATGGCGATAATGCATATCATGTTCAATTTCAGGATGGATGGAACATATATGACACCTTCAATTTTGCACATCTACAACCTTTACTATGGTGAATACGAAGGCAAGAACTCAAGGGGGAGTTCTTCTTCAAAAGAGGGGGTTGATGACATCAGCCCTAAGCCTACTCCTTCTCGTGTCCAAATCAATGTAAAAGAGTTAGAAGAAGACTTCCTCAACAAGATAGAACACCCAAAGACATTCAAGTTCTATGAAAGAGAAGAACGTTCAATCACTTCCATAATTAGTCCTTATTAGTCCTTTCTTATTTTTGGTAGAAGTTATGAATTAGGCATAAGTCTTAAAGTACTAGTTAGGTTATTTGCTTTTTAGTAGTAGTAAGAAGTTTTATTATAATATGTAGCATTATAGAAAGTATTAGACAGATTGAATTTTCAGTAAATAAAGTTCCAGTTTTAAGTTTTAACTAACAGGTTCTATTCTTCTCTATTACTTCGTCGTTGAAGTTAAGAGAAACCCTAATGGAAATTTAAACTTCATCATTGAAGTTCAGATCCAAACCTAAACAGATTGCAGACCAGCTGATATTCAGAAGAAATGACACATCAAACTGTCCTAAAAATCCAAAACCACAATGATGCGATATACATAGTCAATTATCCACCGCTAGAAACCATTTAAACATGCAGAGAGGCAACAAAAAAAAAATTCTTACAAAACTGAATAACTGCACAAGTTACAGCACAAAATGCAAACAATCATCACATCACATTATTTTTCTATGTGAGTCTCAGACCTCAAATAACTACACCAATGCTTCTACATTGCTGATCCCAAGCCCATATAAAGGAGGAGGATTGGCATTTGGAAGGGCGTCCGGCCATAAAAAATTTTGTCATTTATAATTACATGGATTCCTAATTTAGGGTCCACGCCCCCGACACCTTTGGGTACGAAGTGGATAAAAACAACGAAGACGACAAGGAGTCTCAGACCTAAAATCTAAAATGCACATCCCAGATTAATTTCAGAAATATTACAAAAACAAAACAAAACAGAATCCAGCCCCTCAAACTTGAAACAGGAGCCTAGATGGAACTTGGAATCACAAGAAATGGTAGAGCAACTTGACAACAAACCATAACACATCCAAAACAACAACTATCCAACATAACATGATTAAAATCATAAACCCTCAGAAATCATTCAAACATGGCTCACAGGGTCGGAGACAACAAATAATATTCTCCTCCAAACCCAGTCAGCGTGCATGCCACAGCACAAAGTACAAACAATCAACCCATCACATTACCCCTCCATCTCAACCAAACCTCAAACCTTATAATGTTTTCCCCCTAAATTGGTTTCACCGACATTATAAACGCAAAAAAAGTACCTACAACAACGATCCAACAATCGAATCAGTGGCATTTCCATTTCATCAAGAAAAGGAAAACCAGCCATTCAAACAACAAACAAAAAAACCTAGCCTAGGTGCAATTGGCAAAATGACTACCAAATAACCTTAAAACATCAAAACAACACCAATCCAACAGACATTTCAATTCCATCAAAAAAGAAAAGCCGGACACACAAACAACAAACGGGGACAAAAACAAAAAGGAGCTGCAATCGCCAGAACGAGAACAACAAAATGGCCACCAAATAACTCCCCAAAAACATCAAAAAATACCAACCCAACAATCGAATCGGTGACATTCCCACTCCCTCAACGAAAAAAACAGATACTCGAAACAACAAAAAAAACCTAGGTTCAATCAAATAGCTACCAAACAGCCCCAGCGCATCAAAACAACTCCAATCCAACAGCAACAGTAGTCGATTGAGTGATCAAAATGATTATCCCCACACATACAACAAACACCAAATGAATAAAAGCAAGCAACAAGTACAATTGTGAAAGAGGAGTGGGATGATGGAAACGACCATCTTCGTCGGGGACTTGGACATGGAGGAGGAGGATGCGGAAGGAGGTGGGGTTCTCCCGGACGAGCTTCCGGAGGGTCCAGTCGAAGGCCCCGCGGCTGCTGATCGACGGCGTCGGGTACCCCTTCAGCGACGACTCGTTCACCGCCACCATTATCCTCGTCGCCGTCGCCGTCGCCGTCGCCGTCTCCGCCGCCATATCCACCGCCACCACACACACACCCGCTCTCTCTGTCTAAAAATATTTTCGGAGGAGAATTGCGGGTGAAATGGATGGCGTCACGCCGTTTCACTCGTCACGATGCATGATTGAATTCGGTGGGCAACTCTTCCTCGCACGTGAGCCCGCTTTGAGCAGATGGGTGAGTTTAACTCGGCTCGTACGCTTTGGGTGAGTTTAATTTTTTTTTTATTTATTAGATTTGAGTTTGGGGCTTATTTTTGTTAAATTTAGGTCGAATTTAAATTAAGTTAGTTCATATTTTTCATAAACTTCATTTACTATTATTTATTATTCAAAACTTTTATTTATCGCTCATAATATAAAATATTCTACATTATTTTTTGCCAAATTTTCATTTTTTTTTATTATTGGGTCTCGTATCCTCTTTATCTTGTTCGTTTAAAAATTTTTTTTTTTTCGATTTGTAAGGCCTGATTTTTTTGATGTGTTTAAAAATTCATTTGATCCGGGATACATTCTGAGAGAAATATTTATTTATGTTAAAAATTATTTTTTTGAAGTTAATAATTCTTTTTTTGGTAGTTATAAATGGTAGATAAATATTTCTCCAATATTTGTACAAGGTATTCACCTTCGTAATCATTTTTATTTTTGAAAAAATTCTTATAAGAGCATTTTCAATAAACACTAATGACTCTGACCTCAACCTTTTTATTCAGATTTACGCCAATCCCTACTAAGTGCCAGACCCATTTTTTATTTAAATAATAGAATTTGATTGATTGCTTCAATTCCACCATCAATATTAGTCAGGCGGCTTCTTCTTCAAACCTCTAAATTAGTAAATATATGCTTTGAAAAATAATTAAATTAAATATATAATTCAGTATTTATGATCCCTCGTTCGGACTCTAATTAAAGATGATTTACTTATATAGATACTGCCTTTATCTCGAAGTACTTTAAAAAAATAGTAAACAGTTGCTTTTATTTGACAATAGACAATTTGTGACGATTTTTAAAAAATGCCCATATCACTTTATATTTTGACAATAATTTATCAAACATGTTTTTTAGTAATCATATCATTATAATTTTATATTTTTTTGACAAATAAGCTCAAAATAACAACCAAACGCCCTGTTTATAATCGGTTCATATAAAAAAGAAGGCTAATGATGTTTTATGAAACTAAAATTAATAATTCTAATGATTTTATAATAGTTATATGTTTTTAAAAATATCATTAGTTAAAAAAAGGTTTTAATACTATAAATACAAATTTTTATCTGCAAGTTAGACTGCCATTGAAAATAAATCAATACAAACCATAGCAGAGATGTAACTAATTCAATTATTCAACACAACTATGTATCTAAAACATTTGGATCTGGCGTCCTACTTCCATTTCCTGCTATGATCATTGCAAGTCTTAGATATCATCAATGAAATTGCACAACCATTTCAAATTATCTTCTTTTCTCGAGTAGAATCACACCCCAAACACCTTCGACAATGCTTCATAACAAGATCAAGATGCAAACAAAGAAACCCAGAAACAGAAACCAAAACTCTTCTCTTCTTCTATATCACTATAGCAAACACAAAGCTGCACTCACCACCGTGAACACTACTACTGCACTACAATAGCGATGGTAATACAAACCCAAGCACACATCTTTTTAGCTTTGAATCCCTGTGAAAGAAAGCCTCCCAAAACCCAGATGGCTCACCTCCAACAACTCCACCAACATCTTCTCCGCTTGGCAACAATCAGAGAGACGATTGTCCATTTCTCTCTTGATCTTCTGCACTTGAGCTATGAGCTCCATGGCGTCCCAGCTGCTCTCTGCCTCACACTCCTCCTTCCCAACCTCATTCTTGGCCTCCATTGCTACGTCCACTCTCCCCTTGCGCTTCTTTGCCTTGCCCTTCACCTTCGCCCCCCACCTTGCTCCGATCATCCATGGGACCTTGACGAAGGCTAGAAGCAGCAGGCTGACCACGGCGCAGGGGCAGCAGCAGAGTGCAACGCAGTCGGCCACCAGGCTCTCTGTACACGACTGGCACGACTGCCCCGTGCACTCCAACACCTCCCCTCCTTGCTCTTGATCATCTTCGAATCTTGCCCGGCGAACGGCTGTGCTCCTCGTAGCCATTTCTGGGTTTTTGCTCTGTCACCTGCCGAATGTACCTGCAATCTTTATATCAAAACCCTGGCTGTGGCATATGTCCTGTTCATATCATTATTATTTGCCTAACATACATAGAAACAAAAGATACGAATGCACACACATCTTATCATCTTTTGATTGTTACATTAGAATGAGATACGTAGAAGGGCCAAATTTGCTGATGAAGATTGCCCCTCCCTGCACAAATTAACCGAGCTGGTTTGTGATGAGCTCTATGGTCAGAGTGGGGTAAACGGTAGTTGAGTAAACCAGTGCTGGGTGAAAGGAATCGAGTTTGGACTTGGAATACATGGCACCATGAAAGAAAGACTCACAGGTTGAACAATGGCGGGTGGGTGGGGGGGGGGGGCGCGGTGAAGGGGAGAGGGAGAATTTGATACCTAGTAACTAGTTAGCAACAACGTCAACTGGAAGTGGAACTTGGAAGTTGGGACCAGGGACCATCCATGTGAGAGTTTCTGGCGTTGATTGGTGGAGTTTTCTATCTAAGAAATGGGTTGCCATGGACAGGGACCTATCACCACTCGAAGTCTCGGTTCCATCCATCGCTCTCTGCTGTCCCCGATCTGTCCCTTTGCTAGAAAGAGCTCGGGGATCATATGCGTATTGCCCTTGGGTCTGGTGCAACAGAGCCCCATGATCTCAAGCAATTCTGATTCGGATGCAGATAATTTGGTTGGAGCGTAGCATCCAATCACTCTTATTTTCTTACTGCAACAAGGACGTGTAAACTCAGATGGGTGCCAACAAGTTCATCTGAGTCATGTCTCAAGCTTGCTTACCTACGAAACGGTGGATCAATGGCGATGTCCGGGGCAGCATTGATGCCATTCTCTGACCATGACGGAGAGGAAAAAGAGAGGCAGCAACAGCAACCTCTTGGATCCAAATTATCTGAGGAACAAAATGGTTGGTGGGGTGGGGGTCGCGGCGGAGTAACTACAACCGTTGCGACGCTTCCCGGACGTCTCTGATCAGTTTGGTTCTATAATCTCAAGAATGCTGGACAGGTGCCTTGTTGCAGCAAACATGTGTCACCAAAAGGAAGATTAAACATAAAACAAGTTCAAGGGGAAGAGAAAATACATTTTTGTAGTTCAATTACAAGGTCTTAAGCGGCAGTTCTTGGCATCTTCTTGGGTCAGAAAATGAATATAAATTTAGGGGTGAACGCCTCGCAGCTCGAGCTTTCACGTGGGGTTGCTGCTAGTCCACAGGAAGCAGGGCAGCCATGGCAGCAGCCATGGGGGTGAGTCCTCCTCCTATTCCGCCGAACTGCAGAGGGGTTCGATATCTTTCTTTAACTTGGTTTTGAATGGCTTCGCTGCAGATCAGTACTCGCGAAGTTGACCGGCTACACTGTTGGTTGGGGATGGGTGTACTAGCTTAGCTCCAGAGAATCCATGGCCGGCACCTCCTCCCATCTCCCACTTCAACCAAGACCATCCATTTCCCACACACTGTTCAACGCGGTAGTGATTACCAGGTTTTGGTTTTGCGGTTAACTAAATTGGCCGTACTCAAGAACAAATCAACCTTTATTATATACTAATAAATTAGGAACGAAAAATCACCGTATGGGATATTTAACGAATCAAAATATAATAAAATAAAAATAATATATTAAATTATTATAATTTATTTTAAAAAATAAATAAATAAAAATGTTACATTGTTTATTATTTATAATAATATATGTGTGTGTGTGTGTGTAAATTTAAATTTTATAAATAAATTTACATTGAATAATAAAATAAATAATAATAATTTAATATTTTAGATATAAATTTTAATAAAATAAAAAGATAAATTATAATAATTTGATTTATTATTTATTATTTTTATTATATTTTAATTAGTTAAATTTCCTATTTTTAATTACATTTCGGTATTGAATTCTATTTTTTAATTAATAAGAATATATGTTTTATCAAAATCACAAGTTAGAAAAAAATATATATTTGCTCTCATTTAACCATGCAGTGGCATCGTAGCCAGAGAAAAATACATGTAGGTCATGTAGTGCTACATCAAACTTAGTAAGATGTCCGCTCTATATTAAAGATAGAATATAATTTAAACATAAAACAATCACTAAATATTGAGATAGATTAAAATAATATAATTTCTTCGAAACAAATATCAATTTTAAAGATATATTTTAATCAAATGAGAAAATAGAGATAGATTATAATAATTTCATTTTTTATTATATTTTGATTAATCTAATCCCCATTTTTTGGTAGAGTGTGACTTTTAATTCCTCTTTTAATGATAATAAAAGTAGATATTAAAGATTACCTTTATTTTTAAGCCAAAATTTATTTAAAATACTTCATGTTTTAAACCATAAATAATATTTCTTAAACTTAAAATTAAACATTGGATAAGTTATAATACTAGATTTATAGTGGTGCAGATTATATTTGGTTTAACCACTTCGGCTCGATTTTTAAAGTTATAAATAAAATATTTTATTAAATATTAAAAATATTCTTTCAAATTAATAATTAATTAAATAATGATAAAGATACCACAACTTGGACCGAAAAACTTGGTTTTGGGTAAATATAAGTTTAAAAAAATTGATATAAATTAAAATGATATGAAAATGTAAATCATATTAAAATTGAAAAAACATGTGGCACACCATGTCGGACCTATCAAGACGATATAATATTTAAATCTATACCCAAAACTAGATATAAATCAAACTTTCATATTCAACACTACAGTAGCGTTGGCTGTGGTTGATATCGTTTGGAAAAGCAAAGAGTCATATCAACATGCAACATTTTTTGGGATGTAACATATTAGATATGCATGCGAGGACAGTCATCGTTGTGTTTTGTCGACGGCAAGCCCCATCGGGAAATCTTATCTTCTTTGATATTCTTGCCTCCACATACGCCATGAATCAACCACCATTTTTTGTTGGTCAATCGCTAAACCGGTCCCCATTTCTTCTTCAACTATACACACATATACTATACTTATATTTGCATACTCCCTATATATGTAAATATATCTGTCATCTTCATTATATTGTATTATATATTAGTTATATAAATATACATGTCAATGGCTCCAATAAAGCTATATATATATATATATATATATATATATATATATATATATATATATAAAATTGTTGAGGTGCGTGCCCCACACTTTCGTATGATTACAAGGAGGGCTTAGATCGGATAACCTAAATCTATTGTTTAAGAAAAAGAACTAAATTTTCATCTAGACCATTAGATTATAAAGACGATCTAGATTTATTATTTTTTTTAAAAAACTAAAATTTCCGACATTGACGGCCACAGTGTAAAACCCACGATTCGAGTCAGGGTTTTATATTCAGAACCTGTCGGTTCGACCGTTATTTTCGAGTCGAGTCAGTTTCAGAACACGTGTACTGAGCCGACGCTAGTCGCGTGTATGAGCTATGAGGGTCATGCATACCCAAGTATATGATGATAATGTCATGAATACAGCAGAACAGCATGAGTTATCAGAATATATAAGAGTATGCCAATTATTTTTTATTATTATTATATATAGTGGATCGTAAAATTAGTTTTAGGCCGTTTACCGTGTTAGGACGCGTTACGGGTAGTTCGTTCTAGAGCATATCATTATGATGTTTTGGTGTTTATTTGATTTTACGGGATTTTTCCTGATTTTTTTGGATTTTTATTTGGATTTTCTACGACTTAGTTATTATTCTTAATTTGAGTTGGACACGAGTCAAGTATTATTTACGATATTGCCACCCAATTGTCTTTCTCACCCCGACCCATTCTTCCTCGCCCAAACCCTTCCCCGACGCCGCCCCTGTGCAGCGTCGCCGTCGCCGCTGTCGACGCCGCTCGACCGTCAATCGTCGTCACCCAACTCTGCCACGGTGTTGCTGTGCCGCCCCAACTAGCCCTGGCCGCTGCTAGGCCGCCGTGACGCCGGAATCGCCTCGCCTAGCACAACGGCTACATTTCGGTCGCATCGCCGATCCCGCCGACGACGACCATTGCCACCATGATCAGGTGGTCGCCTCAGCACCCTCGACCACCTAGTGACCCTTCCTAACCGGAGCAGAGGCCATCACCGCCGTGGCTGGCCGGATCTAGCCACCATCACTGCCGGCTCGGTTTTATGCATTTTCCGGCGAGCTGCCACCTCCGTTGGCCGTGTCGACCTCGCAGATGAGTCGGGCTCACCGAGCCGGTTCCAAGGGTACCCAAGACGACCACTCAGGCCAGTAGACGCCACCGGCGACTGTCGCCGGAAAATCGCCGGAAGCTGCCGGAAAATCGCCAAAAACCGTCGAAAAATTGGAATTTCTAGAATTTGCCGAAATTCACCGGATCTTCCGCGGGGCTCACCCAGTCGAGCCCGTTCGAGCTTCGGACGCCGATGAGCGCCGAATTTGAGCTCCGAGACACGCGACGGAACCCTAGCTGTCACCAATTGCAGACTACGTGAGGTATAATTACCTCCGATTGAGTTATTTAAAATTGATGATGATTGTTAGCATAGCATGCTAGGGTTGATTTATGATGTGATTGATCATGCATGAAGGATAAGTGATGAAGTGATAAGTTACATGATGTGATTGATAGTTCATGGAGGTTAAGTGATCTAATGAAGTAAGTAAATTGAGCATGATAATCGTGTATGATCTAACTTAGGAAAAATATAATAAAATTGTCATGAATAGGATGAGTTAGAGTTATTTTCATATTTATGGTTATTTAACGGTTGATGATTTGGTGTTTAATTGTGTTGAGTTTGATGCATCATTTAATTGTGTTGAGTTTGATGCATCATTTAATTGTGTTGAGTTTGATGCATCATTTAGTTAGCGGGCGTTAGTATTTAGTTTTGATGTGTAGGTACGGAATAGGAGCTCACCGCCTAGGCGCGATGACACACTTGGAGCTTCTACTAGGTCCGTTTAGGACTCGACTCTGTTTTACGTCTTTATATTGTATGTTTATCTTATTATTTGCAGGACGGGTTAAGTAGCGTTTTATTGGATCCCACTAAACTCGGGCCATCTAGCCGAACAGATTTCCGGATTAATAACCCCTCGAGGATGAGATCCCTTGAGGATGATTTCGAAAACAAGATCCATTACAAGTTGCCTTTGGGCCTATTATATAAATCCCTACCTAGCCTCATATATATATATGTAGTTTTCGCGTTTTCAGTGAGACGAGAGATGGAGAAACCGATTGCACATACCATGAGCGGATGTCGTGACAGTCAAAGCAGGCTCTGGATTAGTGCCAGCAGACTGTTCCATTCCCGAGGGATCCTGACAACTCCGCGTTTGAGTTCCTCACACCCGGAGAACGTGGAGGTTAACGGGTAATATTTAGTACAGCCCATGTCTGGACTTGTGGTTCAAAGGGTACTAAAGGCGACTGCCTGAGAGTGCTCGGCCTTTGTACTCAAGACCAGTAACACTTGTTACTGACGTGTCTTCATATTATATGTAGGTAATAATCAGAGTTGGAGGAGCCAGCTTGGACGAAAGAGCATTGTTATCGCTTGCACACATGTCAGTCGATTGAGTGGTTATATTTTGTTTATGATACTATTATATTGTAGATGTTGTGAAATGCTAAGACATGGTATGATATGATTGAATGTCATGAGATGATGATAAGATATGATGATGTGACATGATTAAATGCTAAGACACGATGACGAATTGTGTGAATGAACTTGTGTGATGTATAGATACATGTTTACACATATGTTTATGTATAGTATTTTGACAGGGTGACCCTAATTACACTTTTAGGGGAAATTCTGTCCGTTTTATTTTAGAATTTTCATCGATTTTGATCGTAATTGTGATGGTGTGTAATTTAGTTTGTATGTCATCCATGTAGTATCATGTTAGGATTTTGTGCATTCATCAATACATGATGAGTAATATTTTTATCTTAAGACGCTGAGATTAGATCCGTGCGAGTTGGGTTCGGGTTAGCCGACCTAACCTGGGCCTGTAACATGCCGGTTTGGTTCACGAGCATAGATCGGATTTGGGGTGTTACACACAGTCCCGCCGCACTCCAACTCGACCCCGCCACCCCACCGCGGTGACCCAAAATGAAGCTTCACTTTCTACGTCGGGCTAAGTAATACTTTACCCATATATGTACACGCACACGCGATTGGATGCAATAAACCCAATTGTTATGAACAAAGTTTTTAAATTTAGATGCTTAGCAGTAATGGGCATGTTACAAAGCCCAAGTGCACCTTGCATGGCAGGCAGGTGGACTGTTTATTTTCATTATCTCTGAAGCTTGCACTGTGCAAACTGCAAAGTTTTGGATGCATGCGTTGTACTTCATGTGAGGGCTTACTGTGCCAAATAGTTGTATGAGCTAATAATATTGTGATCTACAAGTACATGATAGGTAATGTTTTTTCTGTAGGACAAGGAACAAGGAAACCCAGCTTAGTCATATTTCTTTTTCGACAAAATACATGCACTACCTCGCATGACTTGATTTTTTTGAAAAAACGTTTGTTTAATTTGTAAGGTTTGATCTTCTTGATGACGCATCATGATAACTATACTATATGTAGTGACTCTTCTAGTCTTCTTTATCATGTAATATATGATAAGATTACTAGATTCAACCATGTAGAAGGGATCGAGGAAGGTCATGCATGTTCCTTCTACATGGTCTTTTCAACAAAAAAACCTTGAAAAAGCCATGTAGAAGGAATATATATCAATTTTCTCAAATAATATTTCATTTTGATCAAAAAATTTATAATAATATTTCATTTCAAGAAAGTGCAACCACAGAAAA
Source organism: Piper betle (assembly GCA_033002965.1). NCBI lineage: Eukaryota > Viridiplantae > Streptophyta > Magnoliopsida > Piperales > Piperaceae > Piper > Piper betle. Next base: position 25,133 of record JAURVB010004322.1, read on the forward strand.
AGGCAGTTAATATAAATAAAAATATATAGGAAGTTGGGAAATGGAGGTTAGGAAGGATAATGTATGCCTCAGACAATTTTTTTCCTCCTAGCTTATCCAAATTGGGGATTTAAATTATATTGTGTCATTCTAATTGATCTCAAATTATAACAAGTTATAATTAAATCATGAATAATGCTAATCATATTCTTTTGAATAACTTTCACCCATGTCTTATGTAAGGTCACTATTTATGATGGATCTAATTACATTAATGGGAAAATTTGGCGAAATTAAAATTTTGAGAATCAATTTTGGTACTTTTGAGGGTATGTCATCAATTAAAGATGAGTAAAAACAAAAAGAAATTATTACAAATAATTACATTTTTCATTGTCCTCAAATTACATATATAGTTATTATCTTATTTTAACAAGAGTAATAATATACTCTAAGGCCTTATAGCTAATATAGTTATAAGACCCAATCAAGTTCAAACAAATCACCCACTCATTAAATACTTTTGTTGTTTGAAGTAAAAGTGGGTACAATTTTTTATAATTTTAAATTATTCATTGGGTGTTATAGTCATTATAGGTTGTAAGGCTAACGTGTAAATTATTTTTCTTTTAACAATTATATATCAATAGTGTAAAATCTGTGCTATTTAGTTTAGGATTTTATTTATTATTCGGTTTGATTTGACCTTTTTTTTATTCAATTTACCTTTTATTTCAACTTGGTTTGACTTGACTTATGACTCTCAATTTTAGGGAGAGTTGGTATTGTGACACCTCAAATCTAGCTCGCTCGCAAACAGAATCAGACCATCACGGGTCCCGAGTGGATTTACTCTCGGCGTCTCAAGATGGAAGATACTGATCGCTATGCATAGATGAATGCACGGAATCCTATAATGCTGCTATATGGATGATATGATAACCAGTTTACAAAATAAAATAATTACTATAAAATCAATAGAAATTTCGAAAATAAAACAGACAGAATCTCTCATAAAAGTGCAATTATGGGCACCCTGCCAAATCATCATGTATAAATATATAAAACCATCAACATCCACTAAACAATATTTTTCACGTAAATATTTAATTTGGCCGCATCAAAATATCCTACGTTTTTGGGTCTCGACCCACCTACTCATTTGTTCATCTTCACCTTTATCATGCAATACTTACACTAACGTATATATTTCATATCCTGTTATCAATATACATTTCTATATACTAAAATCTTCATCATAAGTATTTCATTTTTTTCATAATAACATAACAAAACAATTAAAACAGTCAAAATAAACATTCGGTCGGCATGTGCGCGCGCAAGGTAGGTCATTGCTTCTCCGTCTAGGCCGACATATTTAGTACTTAATCTCACACACACACACACACACACACACACACACACACACACACACACACACACACACACACACATATATATATATATATATATAAAGCGTCAGTAACGAATATTACTAGTCCAAAAATATAACTACATAACACACTGGCAAATGAGAGCAAACTCTCATTTTGAAGAAAACTTTTATACATTTCTCGTGAACACTCCTAAGGGCATATACTGAGGAGCTACCGGGATGCAGACCCGATAGTGTCCTTGTAAAACCCGTGACTTGAGTCAGAGTTTTACGGGAGTGAACCAGTCGGTTCAACCGTTGGTCCGAGTCGAGTCAGCTTCATGGACCGCGAGCTGAGCTGAGGCCAGCTGTGAGTTATGAGCGATGAGGGTCATATATGCTCAAGTGTACGATGATAACGCCTGAAAGATGATGAAAAATTGGTTATCAAGTATATGGAGGTATACAGTATTGATTGTTATTTTTATTTTATCGTAGAATATTTTTAGGGCCGAATGACGAATTAGGACGCGTTGGATCATATTTAGGTGGGTTATTAGTTATAGAGCATGTCATTTGGATGTTGTTGTGTTTGTTTTATTTTATGGAATTTTTCCATATTTTTCTAGATTTTTTTAGAATTTATTACGAACTAGTTATTATTTTGACTCAGAGTAGGAATCGAGTCAATACTTATTTACGAAACTGCCACTACAGCACTTCTTCTTCCTCCCGACACTTACCCTTCCAAACCCTAGCCGCGCCACCCACGGTCGTCGCCGCCGCCGCCACTGCCAACGCTGCACTGCCGCCGATCAACGCCGCCCCGCCCCGCCGTGCAGTCGCCGTGCCGCCACGACCCACCCAGGCCACCGCCTCGCCGCCACGACGTCGGAATCGCCCCACGAGCCGTCGACACGCTCACTCGAGCCGGATTCGCCGCCGTCCGGGCCGCTCCGCCGCCGCTGTGACCCTGACGACCACCCCTCACCGTCGTCGACGTTTCCCCATCCTCCCGACCGCCGTCGAGGCCGGCCGGAGCCCCGATCGGAGCACGCCGCCACCGCCGCCCATTTTCGACGCCGCCGTCGACGGCCATCGCCGCCTCGGCTACCTTGTTTGACACCGCCATCGGACCAAGCTCGTCGAGCTGGTGCCGATAGACCCCCTGATTGCTCCGTCCCGAATCATCGCCGGAAAACCGTCGGACATCCGCCGGAAAACGCCGACACTGCTGAAACCGCCAGAAAATTGGATTCGTGGGAAATTCGCCGGATCATCCGCCGAACGCACCTGGTCCAATCTGATCGGACTTCGGACGCCGCTAGGTGCCGAATTCGAGTTTCGAGCCACGAAACGGAAACCCTAGCCGTCTCCGATTTTCGACGACGCGAGGTATAATTTATTTTAATTTAATTATTTGAAAGTATTGATTATTAGAATTGCATGCTAGGATTGGTGAATTGTATGTTATAATAATATATATAAATGTAGATTTGATTAAAGATAAAATATGAAATTTGTTTGATTGAGTGGTGTTAAAAATGGAGGCTAAGAAATTAATTAGGGTAACTAGGTAATGATTATGATCTAATGCAAATTAGCCTAAGTAGGCTTGCTAGAATTGATATAGGTTGATGTGTGTTGATTGATGAGTGATTGTGTTGATTGTGTGTGCATGCTATAGGATGTGTGATTCATCATGCGGGCGTTAGTCTTTAGCTTGATTGTGTAGGTGCGGTGTAGGAGCTCGTCGCCTAGGCGCGTGGACCCGTTTGGAGCTTCTACTAGGTCCGTTTAGGACTTGTTCTATGTTGTTACGCTACTCTATTGTGTATTTGATTTATCATGTGCAGGACGAGTTAAGTGGCGCTTTATCGGATCCCACTTAACTCGGGCCATTTAGCCAACAGTTTTTTTTCGAATTAATAACCCTCGAGGATGAGATCCCTTGAGTTTGTTTTCGAACTTCAGATCCAGCTCAAGTTGCCTTCGGGCCTATTGTATAAATCCCAACCCAGGCCTATATATGTATAGTTTTCGCGTTTTCGGTGAGAGATTGGATGAGGGTTACTTGCGGCCACGTCTTCAGATAGGGCGTGTGCCCGGAAGAGCGGGCTCTGGAGCTGGGGAGAACCCACTTCGTTCCCGAAGGATCCGGACAACTCCACCTTTGAGTTCCTCAAACCCGGAGAAGTGTGGAGGTTTACGGGTACTGCAATGCAGCGCATGTCTAGATTTGTGGTTCAAAGGGTACTGAAGGCGACTGCCGGAGAGTGCTCGGCCTTTGTGCTCAAGGCCAAGAGTAATATGGAAGGTGCAGATGGCGGTAAGGAATGAAATTTGATGCGAGAAGCGATAGAGAAATGGCCAAGGTATGAGGATGAGAAAGAAAGGGGGACGCTGTCGACCCGAGGGCGACGGCCCGACGGCGACGACTCCTGTATGTGTCCTGATGAGAGTTCTTGAGGAAGTATATGGTTTTGATTCAACAGGAGAGTTTGCTCTCCTGTGCTAGATTGTTATTAGTTATTTTCCGGGCTGGTAACACTCGTTACTTACACTTTTTCTATATATATGTAGGTGAGGAATGCGAGCGATGAAAGCTGTCGGGACTGCGGAGGAGCAGCACGGAACCGCGCACACATGTACCTGCCGCATGTAATGTATGTATAATGATGGTGTGTTATTGCTATTTAAATGATAATTTTGATGTGTTTGCTTGAATGAATTACTTGTTATGAAACGAACTGATAAATATGAATGAGTAGGGAGCCTTGGAGTTCAGACTCGGCTCGGGTAAAAACGAATGAGATAATGATTTAATGTCAATGTAGATTGTTATGTGTTATCGTATTTTCATAAAATAGTATATATTTTCTTTTGTTTTCTCATTTGTTGTTTTGTCTTATTTTGCTTGTACATCTTAGCATGCATGTAGGACTCTGTTAGAACCCAATCGTTCCCATTCATACATTTCATATTTGCATCTCCATCTTGAGACGCCGAGAGTAGATCCTGGTCGGCTTAACCGAATCTAGTAGATTAACGAACGGTTCGGTCGGTGGTGACATTTCCGGGTCGGTTCACGGGTGAGCCGAAACGGGGTGTTCTCATTTTCCTGGTCCCTTGGGACTACCAATATATCCTAAGCCCTCTTTTTTCTTCCATAATTTTCCTAGCTTTGAGCACGAAAGCTGAATACTCTCAAGCAGTCGCCTTTAGCACCCTTTGAACCACAAGTTCAGACATGCGCTGTACTAAGAAGTACCTGTTATCCTTTGCGTTTCTCCAAGTGTGAGGAACTCAAAACAAGAGTTGTCAGTATCCCTCAGGATTGAAATATCCCGCTCATTAATCCAGAGCCCACTTTGACTGGTGCGTGCACCCGCTCATGGTATGTGCAAGTCCGTTTTCCCTTCTCTCATTCATTGAAAACTCAATAAAATTATAAATAGGTCTGTGAAGAGATTTATATAATATGCGCGAAGGTAAATGCAGTTGATATTATTTTCGAAATCAGACTCGAGGGATCTCATCCTCGAGGGTTATTAATCCAAAAAATTGATGGATTAAATGATCTAAGTTAAGCGAGATGCAATAAAACGCCACTTAACTCGTCATGCAAATAATAAAACAAACATAAAATAGAATAAAGTGTAAAACAGGGTCAAGTCCTAAACGGACTTGACAGAATCTCTAATCTCCAATTGTGGTTGTGTGCCTACACTATAAGCTCCTACTCTATGCCTACACGTCAAATCTAAAAGCTAACGCCGATAATTAAATGATGCATCAAACTCATCATGAACATCACACTGACAATGCAATCATCATCTATCAACAATCAACAATCATCAGTGTAGGAATACTTCTAACTCATCCAATTCATACCAATTTTATTATGTTTTTCTAAGTTACGTTGCAGTCGATTAGCATACTCAAATTTAATTTACCTAGTTAGTTCACTTACATTCATTCACTATCAACCAAATTATGCAAATCATCACTTCATTCACAATCAGACATTTATCACGACAATTAATCAAACCTAGTATATTGTGCTAATAATCATCAATTTTAAATAATTAAATAGGGGTAATTATACCTCTCGTCGTCAGCAATCAGAGATTGAATTCGGCACTAGGCAGCGCCCCAAGTTTGATCAGGTTCAATTGGATGAGCTCGGTGGAAGATCCTACGAATTCTAGCAAATCCAGTTTTCAGACAAGTTTTGGTGGTTTTCCAATGGCTTTTCGATGGTTTCTAGTGGCAGTCATTGACGACATCTACTGGTGGGATAGCAGTGGTATGGGGTACCATTGGCACCAGTGATAAGCAGAGGGGCGACATCGAGGGTATGGGGGAAGAAGAGAAATATCGGGGGAAGAAATAGCACGGTGACAATATCATAAATAAAACTTGACATGAGTTCGACTCGAGTCAAAAATAATAACTAACTCGTAATAAATCCTTAAAAAATCCAAAAAAAATAAGAAAAATCCCATAAAATATAATACACACCACAAATCACAATGACATACTCTATAACTATTAACTCACCCAAACTGCCCTATAACGGGTCCTAATGCATTATTTGGCCTAAAAATAATTCTATGGTCTAATACTAAAATAATACAAATCTAGGTGTACTCTCATATATTATGATAACTCATTCTGCTGCTTCTTATTAATGTTATCATTATATACTTGGGTACACATGACCCTCATGGTTTATAACACACGGCCAACCTCGACTCAGTATGCGTGCTCTAAAATTGACTCGACTAAAAATAACGGTCGAACTAACTAGTTCAAACTATAAAACCTTTACTCGTGTCGTGGGTTTTACAGGTGTTGCTTATGCCTTCTTTTGGAAGGCTTTGGCTCATGTGGGTGCTTGTTGGTATGATTTTGTTTGGCATATATTGTGTTTTAAAAATAGTTAAGAGTTTACATGTTAGAGGAGTCGTTTTGGGGAGGGGGGTTGTTTTTAGTCATACATTTAGTGTTAAGATGTTATTAAATACCTAAGTTAATAGGACTTTTGGTTTACAATCACACCACTTTCCGCTTTCTGATAGTTTTCTACTTTATATATATGACCAGTTTGACTTTTATACTCATTTAAATATTTATTTATTGTTATACCATTACAAAAGTCATGAAATTATGATATTTGTGTAACTATAATTTAATTAAAATCATAATGATGTCATGAGTTATATCACATTAATAGACCATACTGACTATATGAGTTATATCACATTAATAAACCATACTATACTACATGGTGGGTCATATCTATTCATGTACACCTCTTCAATTCTCTATACTACACTTCATTATCTTTTAATTTCTTTGTCTACTCATTTTTCTATAAAAAACTTTGTCTTTATAAACAAATCTTTTGCCTTGAATTCAAACTTGTATTACTATCATCCTTTTTTATCTTTTGTTGAGTTTTACCAATATTGTTGTCAGCCAAAGTTTGTCAGAATTTGCCATCAAAGTTGGTTGTATGTCGAGGTGCTCATACATTAACTATACTTTGAAGTACATATTTCATCGAATATGTGGTGAAACACTATTTTTTTGACTATGTTGTTATTTAATCCTCTTTTTTTAATATTTGATGAAAGTCTATAACTTTTACCCAAATCTGGAACCTTGATCTTTTATACATACAGTTTGGTTAAATCTTTTATTTTGGTAACTCTTACATTATTGTTATGTGTTCGGGCGCGGGTTCGTCCGCTGGTGCGGGTTAGAGTGTTCCCGCGTCGGGTTGGAAGGGTTCGGTGGGACCGAGGCGCCCTTGCCGCGCAAAGAGACAGCGGGATGAGACTAAAGAGTCACAAGTATCCAATAACACTTAGACAATTCTTATGCACTCGGTGGGATGGCCATTTCGACACACACACTCGACAGGACTTCCCCAGCACTCGGCACGCAGGCTCGAGGCTGCTGGAATAGAACTGGATGGTTCGGTCACAGGTGGACAACGCTGCACCGACAGCTTACCGGGTGTGCCCAGCACTTGGCCCCGACCAAGGCTGGTTGCAGCCACACACCGGCAATCCCCTTACCCGACACTACCTCACATCTCCACGCAGGGAGGCACTCACCCACACTTGATCACTTTTGATCTGATTTTGTTTTTCTCCCTCTACACAAGGATAACATCTCCTTATATAGACACCCGGCTGAAGTGCTGCACGCCAACACATGCACCCCTTGGTGCTTGGTGTTCCGGCTTCCACCCCTTGGTGCTTGGTGTTCCGGCTTCCACCCCTTGGTGCTTGGTGTTCCGGCTTCCACCCCTTGGTGCTTGGTGTTCCGGCTTCCACCCCTTTCCCTCCTTCCGAATAAATCTCACGTATCTTATTTCTATTAAATTAGGCATAACCACGGGTTCAACCACGACTGGCTGGGTTAACCATCATGATTGAGCCGAGGGGTGCGGTGACAAATTTGGACGAACATCAGCCCCCTTGCCGATTTTTCGCAATCTGAGAAAGAAGAATCGGCAAAACATTTTTATTCATTTTTCATTCTTTTTTTTTTCATAATTTAGCCTAAGGTGACTCCTCGTGGGTTATAGTGTGGCCATTGACCATCATTTTGATCTTGAGGAGTGACTCTCTCACTCGACACTCGTGGCCTCCAAATCCAAATTTCTTTTTGTGGATTTTTCCTTAGGGCATCAAACTTCTTCTGCCCATAGTATGGAGGTGACCTTGATCTTTTATGATGCCTCCTACTATTTGTTGAGTTGTTGGCTGCTTCTCTTTTAAACCTTCTAGCAGCAGTGATTTTGATTGGAGCCCCCAACTTCTTGTCCCATGTCTGGTTGGATTGCGATCTTGACATCTTTGGTGACACGAAGAAGTGGAGACGAGATGTTGATTCATGACTTGTGTTGAACTCCTCTTGTTCTTTGATTATATTTACCAAGTCTTCATCATTGGCGATTGTGATAAGGTAATTGAAGCTTTCACCGGGTAGCTGACACTTAATCACCAAAGGGATGCTGGTAGAACATGTACCCCTGATTTGGGCGACAAGACTTGAATAAGAACAATCATGCTCCAGTACAACCAGTCGTGTGTCTCCTCCAAAGTAGTGTTGCTTCCTTCCCTGGATTACTATCTTTCCGCCAAAGCTGCACATCAAGCGAAGTCTTGTTTTTGAGATCTTTGACTTGACTTCCTTTTGTGTTGAAGTTGTTCTGACAGCAAGCTGATCTTCCATCTTTTCTTTATCAAGCTCATCTTTTTCGAAAAGTCTTTTTCCTTGATTAGCTTGGACTTCAAACTTTTGGATCGATAGAGGTGTAGAACATCCTTTATCTTCTATAGTGGAAGCAGGCGACACCTTTGTGTCTTCAACATTAGCCATCGGGACATCCATTTCCTCTCCTTGTTTCTCTTTTCCTTTATGAGACTTCATTGGTAAGGATAAGTGGCTTACTGTCATCACATTAGCATTAGCAGCTTTATACTTTATATCTCCTTTGTCCAGCAACTCTTGGATCTTTTCCATCACATCTCGACATAGCACCGTTGGATGGCCAAGCATTTGATGAAATCGACAAAAATTTTCCTTCTTTTCATCTTCTAGCCTTGGTAGATTTTTTGGTATCCATGGAGTGATCTTTCCTTTGCTCTTCAACACGTCGAACCATCTCTCAGTATCTCTAGTGTTGAAGGTGTAATCTTCTATATTTCTCCATTCACGCCGTTGTCGGGGCGCAGCCTTTCTATCTTCATTGTTATTCCTTGGCCCTTCCAATTGTTTTTCCCGACTTGATTCTCCAAGTTCAGTGACAGCATTGGTTGATGCCTTAGCATTTTTCAGAGAAGCAGAAACCCTTCCAAGTTCTTCAAAAATCAACATCCTTTCAAACAATTGTTCAAAAGTATTGCATTGTGCACCACTTAAGAACCATGCAGCTGATCCGGCGTTCATTGCGCAAATCTTCACAAGCTCCTTAATGTCAGGGGTCTCTTTCATCTGAGATGACAGACTTCTAAATCTTTTCACATATGTAGCAAATTCTTCACCCGATTCCCTTCGACACTGTCTTAAGTGCTCAATTGTCACTGGAATTTCCATGGATTGAAAGTGTTCTGTAAACTGCTCAACAAATTCATCCCATGAATTGATTGATCCAGAGGGGCGGTTATTGAACCATCTCAAGGCATTACCGCTAAGTGATGCCGGGAATTGTTGTAACTTTAATTTTTCATTTGCCACAATTGTTCCACACTCAATTTCAAAAATTGTGACATGATCTCCCGGATTGCCGTCTCCATCGAACTTCGTAAAAGTTGGGCGCTTGTATTTTTCCGGCAAAATTTCCGTGTAAACTTCATCGGCTAAAGGACGAAGACGCTTTACAACTTTACTAGGTTCTTTGTCTTTCTTCCCAATCAATGCACTTATAAGTGCGGCTTGTGCATCCATTTCAGCTTTCAATTCTTCATAATAAATATCTGACATTGGTGCTACTGGTATGGTTGGTATTTGACTTGTTGGCATTGCTGGGATGGGCATTGTGGTTGCAATTGATGGTGAGAACACCATGGAAGGTGGTTGTTGAGAGAATGCAGGGTCATACCACCGATACGGGTATGTTGGCTGGTAGTATGGTGGTTGTGGAAACCATGCTGAGTGGGGAAGCAAACTATGCTCGGTCCGACTTGGTTGCATAGTTGGATAGTCTTTCATCCAACTTGGTTTGGACAATGAAGTAGATGTTTGGTGGATGGACTCAGTACTTGAAATCAAAGAAAAATTTTTAATTTCATGAGGGATGTTGGCTTGATCCCTCAATGTAGTAGTAGTTGTTTCGGTAGCTGGGAATGAGGTTGATCCAATTGGGTTTGTGGAGGTTGAAAACATCTTTCTAGCCTCCAGGGGTTGGTCCATTGTTGGACATTGGGTGGGAAGGTCGTCTTCTCTTTTCGACGAGCTCCCGGTTGCAGCACTAGCCCTTTGCATTTGGGCGAGCACTTGTTGCATCATATCCTCAATCCGTTGCATCCGCTCTTCACTTCGGCGGAATCTCTCTTCAATTGCTTCATTTTGCACTTGTCCTCCACTTAGCTGATTTGATTGCGTCAAAAGTATTTGTCCGACTTGTGATGCTTGGTTCATCTCCTCATTGCTTTTTGGACTTTGGCTATTTTCTTCCCGTCTCATCATGCTTCTACTTGGAGTAGTTCCTCCTTCATTTCCTTCATTCAACACTGCTTCCAGCTGTTGAATTCTTTCTCGCACATTTCCCGCAATGTGCTGGCTTGCTTCCATGTTTACTTCCAATTCTCTTTGCCTTCCTTGAGTTGATGTGGATGGGTCATCTTCATTAGCGCGTTCCTTTGGCGTGTCGCATTCCTTGTTTCCGGCGCCATTTTCTTTTATCCACACTATCTCTTCAAACCGCACTGCTACCTCTTGACGGTCCCCAGTGGAGTCGCCAATTTATGTTCGGGCGCGGGTTCGTCCGCTGGTGCGGGTTAGAGTGTTCCCGCGTCGGGTTGGAAGGGTTCGGTGGGACCGAGGCGCCCTTGCCGCGCAAAGAGACAGCGGGATGAGACTAAAGAGTCACAAGTATCCAATAACACTTAGACAATTCTTATGCACTCGGTGGGATGGCCATTTCGACACACACACTCGACAGGACTTCCCCAGCACTCGGCACGCAGGCTCGAGGCTGCTGGAATAGAACTGGATGGTTCGGTCACAGGTGGACAACGCTGCACCGACAGCTTACCGGGTGTGCCCAGCACTTGGCCCCGACCAAGGCTGGTTGCAGCCACACACCGGCAATCCCCCTTACCCGACACTACCTCACATCTCCACGCAGGGAGGCACTCACCCACACTTGATCACTTTTGATCTGATTTTGTTTTTCTCCCCCTCTACACAAGGATAACATCTCCTTATATAGACACCCGGCTGAAGTGCTGCACGCCAACACATGCACCCCTTGGTGCTTGGTGTTCCGGCTTCCACCCCTTGGTGCTTGGTGTTCCGGCTTCCACCCCTTGGTGCTTGGTGTTCCGGCTTCCACCCCTTGGTGCTTGGTGTTCCGGCTTCCACCCCTTTCCCTCCTTCCGAATAAATCTCACGTATCTTATTTCTATTAAATTAGGCATAACCACGGGTTCAACCACGACTGGCTGGGTTAACCATCATGATTGAGCCGAGGGGTGCGGTGAAAATTTTGGACGAACATTATGTTATTGTTCTTTTTCACTCATGTTATATTTTTATTCATCTATTGTAATCTATAAATATAGATAACAATTAATTTAAATTAATCTGATCACATTTGATGATGCCTTCTCATACATGCATCATATAGATTGTATTAGATGTTGAGTAGAGTTCATTTATAAGTCGTGTGGTTTGAGCTCACCAATAAATTGCTTGGAGCTTCGAGACTAGGTCCGTTTAGGACTTATTTCTTATTTTACTCTTATCTGATAGGTGAGTTATTTTATATCGTAGGACAAATTAAGTGATGGTTTTATCGCAACCGGCTTAATTCGGGTCATATAGACATCATGCTTAATAACTCTCGAGTCTTCGAAAACTAAAAAATTCATCACAAGTTGTCTTCTTTCTAAAGGCCTATTAATATTATTACTCCTTGCCTAAGCGTATTGTTATTATATTATGTTTTTTGCTATTTTGAGAGTGGAAAGATTGTTGGAGATTATTTCGGGTAGGTCGCAGGATAAATCCCTAGGCATAACCTATTGATGAGCCCAATTATTTCATTGTTGATGGGATTGGGGCAGAGCGAGCAACCTGTTGAGGAGCATAGTTGTTTCATTATTGATAGATTGACGCAACGCTCTACTTTCTCGTCTTGCTGCATTATTTTCATCCCTTTGTTTATGAGCTTCTCACACTCGGAGAGGCATAGAGTTACAAGTACTGTACTCTACAGTGTATGTCATGACTGCAGTGTATTTAGCTTGCCTTCAGAGCTCTAAGGAGAGAAGTATAGTGGAATTGGACAAGATAAAAGAAAGGGTGTTGTTCGATCAAGTGCGGGTTGCATGCTTGTGTAGTTTCCTTTGGGTGTTGTGTGAAGCTCAAACTTCCTTCTTGCCTGCACACTCCCCCAGAAGAACACACCATAGTGACGGGTAGAGATCTATGAGTAGCATACTTGATCAAACAAGTTATTTCCTCGCCTACCATAGATCCCATACTACCCCCATGAATTGAAAATCCATAACCCTAATTCTTCTTGTGGTGTATTATCCTCTTTTTGTTTTACTTTAATATGAATTACTGAGTCTTTATGAAAATTTGATATTATAATTATTTTATTTTATGGACCGGTAACTTGTTTCATAACTTGTTAGTGACATTTTTTTTTATAATATTTATGTAGGTGGGGTGCCTAGAATATCACTAGGGAGATGCTAAAGTCTTTACACATACATATACTCTCGTTGTGTTGTGTTGTTTTATGTTATTTTCCCATTTTAATTTGGCCATCAAACATCTTATTTTTGGCTTAATATACTAATGTAATAATCTAACATTTTGAAAACTTATATTTTTTAATAATTTATAATCTTTTTTCTAGTGTTTATATTTTGGCTTAGTATATTATCTCTTCTTATAGTGATGGGAAGTAGTTGTCTTCCATCCAAGATGCTAAGCAGGTTTAGACCTTCACCGGTTCTGTGCGTGTGATCTTCAATATAATTAAGTTAAGAGATAATAATATTAAGTAATATAATATTTCAGTTAAGTTTAAGAATGAACTGAGGCATTAGATGTTACAAATATATATAATTTTCAAATAAATTTCGTAAATTACAATTTTTTTACAAAACACACACATTGCTCCTAACATACATCTTTCATGTACATTAGGGGTGATGGGCCTGAAAGCATGAGTTAGGCCCACTTTTACGCAGATACCCACCAAAAGACCCGAGCCCTAGACTCTCAAGAAAATTAGGGCACCAACTAAAGCCGTCTATAAATTTTGTGTAAGACTCAACCTCTTCGAAGCTTGGGAGTATCAAAATAGTCATATGTGTACACAGCCGCAACATATCATATATGGTCTTCACCAAATTATTCTATCTTTATTGATAAGTTGTGTTGTCTCTCTAGTACTCATGTTTGATCCTTGTTTTCGATATTGAAATTATTGATTTTTTGATCTGGGGGCAAAGATGATGAGTGCATTTTTTCTGATACCTCTTGTATGAGAAGAGATCTCTTCTGATCTCTTCCTTGAGCAAAGTAAGCTACTCTCTGAGCCCCTTCACCTGCATAACAACAATTCTTCGAATTTATGCTACATCATACATTATTAGTTTGGTGCCTCCTACACTCTTACTGAAAAGCCCACAAAAAGAAATCAGTTTTCTGTGTATGATCACTACTTACGATAGCTTTTTTGCCTTGCATTTAGAAAGTAAACCAACCGATCCCTAAATTGCCTCCTGACCAAGAGCTTGTTCATGGTTGTGTGTAGATGCCATTATCAACTTTTGTTGACAACCATGAAAATTGGTAGTCAAAGCCTCTCAAATTGAGTCTTCGGTGCATAACATATCGCCGCAAATAAGAAGATTGGAACAAATCAACGTTCCAATGTTAGAAGTTAGAACTGCTTTTAAGAGGCTTCCCTACTTGCTAGCATTGTACTAAATTATATTTTCTGTACAGAGGAAGAACATAGAATGTAGCCGATATGGATTTGAGACTGCCCAACAAATGCCTATTGATTGTGTTCTCTAAAAGCTGTACATAAATAATTGTGAAGTTACATATGCCAAGATCGACGTTGAAACGAGACAAGAATGGAAAACAAAATCGTATAAATCCTAGTAGCAGAAAAAGAAAGAGAAGCAAGTTGTTTAGGAGTTTAACGGTTGCTTCCTTGAATGCTTGTCTTGCGCATTATGGAACGACCATCTGATTCACTACTGCTCTTTGGGTACTCACCAGGGGAATATTGGCCGGTCCAATGCTCGCGAATGGCTGGCGGTGTACTCCGCGCTGTAGCCGGCGCTGGAGGGCTGGCTGGGCTGGTACTCCGAGCTGAACTGCTCAGTAGTACCACTTCCAAATGCCATCCGCCGGAACCTTTGTATGTCTGTTGTCTGGTACTGCTTCGATCGGAACACCGTGCTTTGCCCGTACTTGACCCCATTTGTGAGGTCTGCCATCTCTCCTTCACTATCGAGATCTCTCACCACCTGATCAAGTTTCGGATTTTGTGGGTATTAGGATATGGTTGTTACGAGGATGTCTGATGTGTTATTGAGTTGTGCAGTTGCATGTTGTTTCATGTGAGGTATACCTGTATCATGCGAGGCCGCTTAGGGCAGAGTGACGAACACATGCGGCCGCAGTCTCGATCATCCGGCAAATCTCGTTTCTTTCGTAGTTATTCTCAAGCCTTGGATCGACAAGTCCTTGGAAATCTCTGGTTTCTAATGCTTGTGTTAGAAGTGGACGAGCCTGCAAGACATTTGTCGGGTCTCGATTATAGACTTTTATATGGTGGACATAATCTAGTTGAAGAGATGTTTCTTCTCAACTTCTTTCTATCAGATCAAACTTAAAACTAGTGTTGGGCACGTTAGAATTTATCCAA
Organism: Piper betle; assembly: GCA_033002965.1. Classification (NCBI taxonomy): domain Eukaryota; kingdom Viridiplantae; phylum Streptophyta; class Magnoliopsida; order Piperales; family Piperaceae; genus Piper; species Piper betle. The sequence continues at coordinate 40,135 of JAURVB010004322.1, forward strand.
AAATTTTCTTTAGATTTGATGTATTTTACCCATTCTACCAAATTCTCATCTCCAAGAGGCTGGCTGGGATCAGCAAGTTTTCGCCCTGTTACAAGCTCAAACACCAGCACTCCGAATGAATAAACATCCGATCTATATGTCAGTTTCCCACTTGAAGCATACACCGGCTCCAAATATCAAGATCGAAGTACAGACCTATTGAGCTCAGAACTTAGAAGATAAGAATTCCACAAAAGTGACTTAAAAAACAATTTTCTCGAGCATCTCTTAATAAAAAAGGAACAAGGCTTTTCTATTAACCTATATACAAGTCACCAATAATCTCAAAATATGATGTGGGATAAACCACCCGTCACCTTTGGCATAAACCATGTCCAGGAGACTCTAATTCGAGGTAAACCAAGGTAAATTCGGGGTAAACAAAGGCACCACCAAAACTAATAATTCCAGGTAAACCGAGGTACCACCAAAACCAACCAGTCTGATACCATAAAAAAGTTTTTTCATTACCCTATATACAAGTTACGAGTCATCTCTAAATATGATGTGAGATAAACCCAACAGTTCTCCTCTTCACACATCATACCACCCGAACTATTCTAGGCCCCACCAAAATCAATAAGGCTCTGATATCAAGGGGCCCCAAAAGTGACTTAAAATAGGTTTTACGGGCCTCTCTTAATCTAAAAGAAAGTTTAAAGAATAAGGCTTTCTCATTAGCCTGTACACAAGCCCTCAGTCACCTCTAAACATGACATGGGATAAACCCAACACAAATAATAAAAACAAATATGACCATGACAACTTCAAGGGCTTCTCAACATACCCAAATGTCCCCATTACACGAGTTGACACATTAGTGTGAGTATCATTGGATAACTTGGCTAGCCCAAAATTTGCAAACATGGCTGTTCATATTAGGAGATGATCTTACTGCAACAATCATAGAATCAATCTGTCCAAGAGAAGAAGAATGTTTCATGCCTGTGCTTTGAATGAGTTATCCAAAAGAATATTAGCAGACTTGATATCCGTGGGAATGATTCGAGGATGACCTAGCAAAAAACACACTATGACAAGCAAGACAAGGAAACAAACAACACCAGAATCAACCACCAAGAACACATCACACTTACAATCCTCAAGCAAGTATACCAATCCTTTAGCAGAGCCAATGGCAATCTTCACCCTCTTGGTCCCCCCTCCATGACCGGCCTTCCCTTCCTTGACCAACACCAAAATAAGAACAATCAACACGAAACATAAAAGCCATAAAAACTTCAATCTATTCACCCCATAACAATCAATATAACCCAATACTTGGAAGCCATTGAAACTTTAAACTATCCACACCACAACAATCAACACCAAGCATAAATGCCAATACTTGAAAGCCACTAAAACTTCCATTTATCCACACCATAACAATCAGCACCAAACATAAAGGCCATTAAAACTTCAATCTATCCACACCATAACAATCAACCACAAACATAAATCCCAATACTTGGGAGCCATTACAACTTCAAACTAGCTTTACCATGCAAATGGTGCTGCAAGGTGCCGTTGGGGACAAACTCATAGACAAGAAACCTCTGGTCATTTGCAATGCAATATCCCACCAAAGACACCAAATGCCTGTGATTCACAATCTCTGTTAGAACTTTATAACTTAAACTTTAAAACAAAACTTTATTGGTTTTCATATCAAATTATTAAGTAAATCAAATTGGATAGCGAAAGCGTACTTGAATCCATAAAAGCAAAATAATTCTTTACCTCCTTAGGTTTTGATCTTCCAAATTTAATACTAGTTTTCAAAACCTAAATTACTGGACAATAGGATATCAGAATGAAAACCAGATATGAATTCAGGGACAATAACCTTCTTATTTATAACCTTAGTTTCATAATTTCAATTTGACCCATCATAAAAAAAAATTACAAAAATGGTATTTACACATCGAATTCCACACTTTGTTTATGGTATTCACATTGAATTCCACATGTTTATTTATGGCCCATAATTACTTAACTTTAATTGATTAATTAAATTTAAGCCAACCTTAAATAATAACATATTATACAATTCCGGATTCGTGTATATATATTTATGTCCAACATCTGACAATCTCCCACTTGAACTATATATATATATATATACACACACACACACAAAGATAATTGTATATAACCTTATGAGCTTCAAAATAACATATGTTATTATTCCAAGATAACAATCTTGTCCATTAATCAATGTTAATATGAGATCAAAGCAATTTTCATTACATTTATCGTAACTAAACCCATCCATGGTCACATACATTAATATAATTAAATGACATAGATCAAGTGTGGATGTGTAGCATGAAAATTACATGTAATTTGATCTGAACATGCCTATTTTCAACTTGTCCAACCTTATGTAGATCACAAAATGAGTGAAAGAGTGAAACATAAACCAAATACCGCAATAAAACAAACTCCCACTAAAATGACATATCATCAAATGATACAACACCCATATGAGCAACATGCTCATGAAAGACTTTAGGTGGTAAACTTTTAGTAAGCGGATCCGCAACCATAGAGTTTGTCCTAATATGATCTATAGAGACTTTACCAAAACTTTAGCATTCTAAACTCTTTCTTTCACAACAAGGAACTTGATCTCTATGAGCTCCTATTGTTATTTGAATATGATATTGCAGACTGATTGTCAAAAAATAACTTAAGTGGTCTTTCAATATTATTAACAATGCGCAACCCTGATGACACAAGCTATGAATTCCAGCTGCCATGGTGGAAGAAGTTATGAGTGTCTACTTAACATTCTTCGAAGAAATAACTCCTCTAGCAAGTAGGTAGACATAGCTAGAAGTGGATCTATGACTATATTGACATCCAACAAAATAGGAATCAGAATACCCAATGATCTTAAGGTGATCTTACTTCCGATATATAAGCATGTAATGTTCATTCTGAAAATACCTCATGACTTTATTGCCTACTTTCCAATGATGTAATTCCAGATTACTTAAATATCTGCCCTAATATTCCAACAATATACGCAATATCTGGACGCGTACATACTTGAGCATACAGAAGACTTTCTACTGCTGAAGCATAGGGAATCTTTTATATTTCCTTTTCCTTTGGTGTTATTTTTAGGACATTGCTTGAGACTGAATTTGTCTCCTTTAGAAATAGAAGTATCTCCTGGTTTATAACCTTGCATGCCAAATCTCTCAAGCACATTTTCTATATAGGTCTTTTGTGATAATCCGAGTATATATTAAGAGTGATCCTGATATATTTGAATTCCTAATACAAAAGACGCATTTCTAAGATGTTTCATTTCAAATTTCTTTGATAAAAATCTCTTGGTGTCGTGCAAGAAATTTATATCATTACTGGCAAGTAATATATCATCAACATATAAAACCAGAAAAATATATTTACTCTCACTAAACTTATGGCATATATAATTATCAATAATATTCATCTCAAAACTGAACGAGAGAATAACTTGATGAAATTTGTAATACCATTGACGAGAAGTCTACTTAAGTCCATAGATGGATTTCTTTAATTTGCAAACCATATTCTTTGTAGGGTGGGCGCGGACGTCCGAATTTGTCCGTCCGACGTCCGAACTATGTCCGACTGAATTCAACCAAATTAAAACAAACCAAACATGGACATTTTTTTGTCTGACCGAATGATTGACCGAGTGTCCAATATTTTATATCAATAATATAATATCTTCAATATTTGTAAGACTAATATTATAGTTATATACATATAAAAAGGATAAAAGTCACTCTTATATATAAGAATTTAGAACTATACATTCACATTAATAATCATATCAAACCACTTACAATTTAGTTAACATGCTCTCAATTTTTAAAGTTAAACAAAAGATAATCAATGTATAGAAACTTTAAAATAATCATTGACATCAAAATGTAGTCCAATATTATATATACTTCAAAGAGAAAATATTCTAATAATTGACTCTTCATCTAGCTCACCTACATGAAAAAAATAGAAAAAAGTTAATTACTCATGTTTTATATCCTCTTTATTTTGAAATTAGGATGTTTCCCTTCAATATGCCTCTATAAATGAGTAATTTCATAACTTTCAGTTCTTTCAAACTTCTTTTCATAATAACGATAAATATGAGATGTTTCATTCTTTTAATATTTTCTATCAAAATAGGCGCATACATCGGATGCTATTTTTCTCTTTTTTAATAATGTACTGTCCATAGATTCTCCTTCTTTAGCAATCAAATTTTTGCTATCTTTTTCACATCCACTTTGTTCATTTGCATTTAATAATGAACTTGTATGATCTATCTTCGGAAAAAAATATATCACATTATAAACATAATGTAAAACCCGCAATCTGAGTCAGGGTTTTATGCTTATGAACCGATCGGTTCAGACGTCGGTTCGAGTCAAGTATGCTTTAGAATATATGTACTAAGCCAGTGTAAGTTGCATGTATGAGCCATGAGGGTCATGTGTACCCAAGTACATGATGATAACATCCTGAACATAACAAAAAAAATGAGTTATTCGAATATATGAGAATATGCCAGTTATTTTTTTATTTTTATATATAGTGGATCGTAGAATTAGTTATAGGTCGGTTACCGCGTTAGAACGCATTACGAGGAATTTGGGTGGGTTGTTAGTTATAGAGCATGTCATTATGATGTTGTACTGTTTGTTTTATTTTATGTCATTTTTTCCTATTTTATGGATTTTTTAGAATTTATTTCGAGTTAGTTATTATTATTGACTACAGAGTCGAGTCAAATCTTATTTAAGATATTGCCATCAATCAACCCCCCAACTTTTTTCTCTTCCCCGTCCAAACCCTTGCTGTGCCGCCACCTTTTGCTTGTCGTCGCCGCCAGGCCCCTGTCGCGGTGTTGTCGTGATGCCCTAAGTGGCCCAGCTGTCGTTCGGCCTCCACGACGCTACGCTTAGTGACGTGCTCACGTTGTCGATTTCGCCGCCGGCGACCGTCATCAAAGCCGTCCAATCACCTCTTTGACATTGCGACCCTCCCATGTACTTTCCCGACAAGAGCGGAGCCCATCACCGCCTAGGCCGGTTGGATATAGTCACCCACCACTGACCGCCTCTGTTTAGACATTTTCTGGCGTGCCGCCACCTCCGCCGAGCACGTCGACGTCATAGATGCGTCGGGCTCACTGAGCTGATTCCAGCGGAGGGGTTTCGCTGCAGCGCAGAGGTGGCTGACGCAGGAGCGCAAGGAGGCAGTCCGCATGACGGCGGCGGAGGCAAGCAGCGAAGGGCAAGTGAGTTTTGCGTCTCTCAGTCGCAGAGTGATTTCGCGGCAACGCAGAGGGGTTTCGCGGCAGCACAGAGCGCGGTGGTGGAGGCAGGCGGCGGCGCAGAGGAGTTTGCCTCTACTAGCTATGGTTTTTTAGGAAAATATGGTAATTTCGGACTGTCCGCGGACATTGCTTGGGCCCGACAGATAATTTGATGTGAAGGTCAAAATGTTTTCTGGTTGTACTCCTGATACAAAGTTTTCTGGTTGTACCATACAACTTGTTTCATCAATGTCACCATTTGGAAATATGGTTTTTACATCCATCTAATATAACTCAAGATCAAAATGTGCCACTAATGCCATATTTATTGTGAATGAGTTTTTCGGTGAAATTGGAGAGAAAGTCTCATTATAATCGATGCCTTTATTTGAGTAAAGCCCTTCACAACAAGATGAGCCTTATATCTTTCTACATTACCTTTCGAATCCTTTTTGGTTTTAAATAGCCATTTACAACCAATAAGGTTCAGCACCTTCAGGCAATGGAACAAGATCCTAAACGTCATTGTCTTTCATAGACTCCATCTCTTTATTCATGACATCAATCCACTTTTGAGAATTAGAACTCGTTATGGCATGATGAAAGTTGATTGGATCATCTTCCATAATTCTAATGTTATCCTCATGTTCTTGGAGAAAGATGATATAACCATCTGAAATTACATTTCTCCTTTCTCTTGTAGATCTCTTCAATTGCATTTCATCTTGAGGCTGTGATTTTTCTCTTCAAGTATAATTGGATGATTGTGATTAGGGAGAGTCTGGACATTGTCTTGTAATTCTGGTATTGTTACTTCAACAACTTCAGGAATATGATCTTGATTATTCTAAAAAACAATCATGGGAAGAGAAATAGATTCTTCTTCAAATACAAAGTTTCTAACTTTATTTCCCCCTTCAAACTCAACATCCTCAAAGAACTAGGCATTTCTCGTCTCAAAGAATGACCTTATTGTGAGATAATAAAACTTATACCCTCTAGACCATTCAGAGTACCCAATAAAATAACTGATAACTATTCTTGAGTCTAGTTTCCTTTCATTTGGCCTATAAGGCCTTGCCTTAGCTGGATAACCCCAAATACATAAATGCTTAATATAGAATTATTTTCGAATGCATAATTCATAAAGGTTTTAACTATTGCCTTTGTTGGTACTCTAGAAAGAAGATATGTTGTTGTATTTACCACCTCATCCCAAGAGTGAATCAGTTAAAGTAGTATGAGTAATCATACTTTTTACCATGTCTTTAATGTTCAATTTCGTCTCTCAGCAACACCATTCATGCTAGGAATACCTGATATTGTATATTATGGGACAATTTTGCACTCTTCTAAGAATTTGGAAAATAATCCGACACATTGTACATCTGATCCAGCATATCTACCATAGTATTCATTACCATGATCAGATCTTATAGCCTTAATAGTTTTCTCAACTTCATCCTTATATGCCTTAGACACGTCCAACGCTTGAGACTTCTCAGGAATAAGATAAAGGCAATCATAACGAGAATAATCATCTATGAATGTAATAAAATATTGTTAACTATTCCAAGAAGCCGTAGGAAATAGCCCACAAATGTCTGTATGTATTAGTTCTGAGACATTTGGAGATATTGGCACCTAGTCTCCTTATATTTGTTTATTTTCCCTTTAATCCACTCATCATAGACTTGAAGATCTGATTAATTAAGAGAATCAAGAATTTTATTTGACTATAAGTTGTTTAATTCTTTATTTAGAAATGTGTCATAAATGCTTATGCTAGAGTAAAGCAGAATTCTCATTGGTTAATTTTCTTTTTGTACCACTTAAACCTATATGCAAAATTTCCTTAAAAGATGAAATAATATCAAGTAAATATAGATTATTATAAAAAGACAAGGAACCTGTACCCGTAATATTTGAATTTAGAAAAAACTTATTATTTCTATACGAACAAGGGTAACTAGATTTGTCCAATATAGAAATAGAAACCAAATTTCGTCTAAAAGACGGTACTGCATATGTCTTTTTTAAGTACAAATAATATCCAGTCTTCAATAATAATCTAAACATCTCTATTGCTTCAACTATAACTGATTTGCCATCACCCACATAGATGAATCTTTTAGCATTATTTAGCTTTCTGCAATTCAAACAACTCTCCATTAACACACTTATGTGAGTAGTAGCACCCGAATCTAGCCACTAAGTGTGTATTGGTACTGAAGCTAAATTAACCTCAGAACAAACAAAAATTACTAAATGGACCTTTATTTACACGGTAAGAATGATACTTAGTGCATTCCTTCTTCATATGTCTAGGTTTACCATAAAAGAAACAGCAAGAAACCTGATTTTCTTTTTATTTTTCTTGATAGGTACTAGCTAAGTGAGCACTTTCAGCCCATTCTTGCTTCAACATTTCTTCTTCTTGCACACCATAAGAAATGAACTCATTATGAGCTCATTTATCCCTTTGGCAGTTATAATTGACCTTGAATTAACTAAATTGTGCTAAAAGAGAAATTAAAACTAAATGCACTAGCAAATCCTCAATAGATCTAACCTTAGTGTTTTTAGTTTTGGAGTAATATTTGATATCTTTAAGATGTACTCTCTTATGCTTGTTTTGCCTTTAAACTTTATTGAAATCAAGTTCGACAAAAGTGTACTTGTTTCACGTACTTGTTTTAGCCTTATCATTTTTATACAAAATGCTTTACAATTTCTTTGAGAAACTTAATGGCTGTAGTAACCTTTTCAGACACATTGCCCCTAAAGGTCTCTAGAATCTCATGCTTCATGATCATAAGACTTATGCAATTTGAACATTCCCCCTTCTCAATGTCCCGTTTTTTCTTAATAGAACTTTTGTCTATAAGAGAATAAGGTTGTTTAGTCCTTAATACATGGGTCAAGATCATGCAATCGAGTCAACAATGATCATTACGTTCTCTTTCTGATCCCTAAAATTATCTTTTAAGCATTGGAACAGAATTAATATTGGCAGAAATCATATAGAGTAGATTGATTAACTAAATCCGTAGAACAAAATAACATGCCCATAATAAGATTAATAATTCAAATAATGGTTAATCTTATTAACAGATACCTATCATAATATTAATATTTAGTCTTTGGACAAAAATATTAATTTATAAGTGGTACTCTCAGTTCAATAATCACATATAGATAATAAATTCTGTTAAATAATAAACCTTCAATTAAGCCGATTTATTGTCCACATGAAAGCTTGAAAATTATCCCATATTTATTATCACAAATGAATCTTAAAGCAGTAATCAAATATAGACAATAAATCCTGTCAAATAATAAACCTTCCTTTGGGCCGGTTTATTATTCACATGGAACTTTAATAATTATCTCATATTTATTACTACAAATGAATATATAATTCTATCAAATATTAACTTTCCTTTGGGTCGATTAATATTCACATGAATTAAATACTCACAACCGTCTTAATATTAAAAAATAAATTAATTTCTACAAAAGAGGCTACTTTGACAGCATATTATAGTCCTTAATAAATTTTAAAATATTAATCATAATTGAACCATAATTTGAATTTAATAATCCCAACACTGAAAAGGTTATAAAAGTATCTTTATTTGAAAATTTCTAAAATTATAACCTTTTGTAACTTTATTTTCCTCACTTGATATTTTACCAAAAGAGGACCTTAATTTAGGAATAAATATCCCAAAGATAATAATTGATACTGAATTTTGAGAAACTCCTAATGAGTTAAAGATCTTATCCCTCCTACGACGTAGTATTATTTTGGGATCTTTCTTTTCTGAATTTGAATCCTTAGATCTGAATGTGATATGCAAGTGGATAGTTCCAATCCATAATTAAACACAAATAAAAGTAATCCTCGATAATCTAAAATAAAGTTGGCTCTCATGCCTCTTGTTAGAACTTTTAAATTTAAACTTACAAATAAAACTTTAAGTTTAACTAAATTTACAGATGATAAAACCATTATCATAAAACTTTATTAGTTCTTCATATCAAATCATCATGTAAATTAGAAGTTGACAATGGAAGCATACCTGAATCTATAAAAGTAAAATGATTTTTTACTTCTTTAGATTTTGATTTTCCAAATTCAATATTAGTTTTCAAAACCAAAGTTACTAGACAATAAGATATCATAACTAAAACTAGATATGAATTCAGGACCATAACTTTCTTATTTATTACCTTAGTTTCATAATTTCAATTTGACCCATCATAAAAGAGAAATTACAAAAATAATATCTACACATTGAATTTCACACTTTATTTATAGTATTCACATTGAATTTCACACTTTTATTTATATTATTCACATTGAATTTCACACCTTTATTTATGACCTATAAATACTTAACTTTAATAGATCAATTAAATTTAGGTCAATCTTAAATAATAACATATTATACAATTCCAAATTCATGTATATATATTTATGTCCAACATCCAACAATTTCAACTTCGGCCTAGAACTCCCTCTCCCCCCTTGCCCACTCCCCATCTTTAGCTGCTTTACCGCCACCGCCTCCCCGTCGGAGAGATATCCCTTGTACACTCACACAAACCCACCTTCTCCGATCATGTTCCCTAGGCGAAAACCCGTTCGTTATCCCTGCCCACTCCTCGTTAGAGAACCACGATTTTGTGCTGCCAATGCCAATGGATTCTTGTCCGCCTGAGTGGAAGCCATAGCCGTGTGAGAATCCAGATTGTGGCCCGGAGTAGGCGTATCACTCCTCAACGGGCCCGAATTGTTATAATATCCGTTTGTGAATTTCGGAGCAAACATTGAATCATAACAAAAAAATGTCAGCACATTATGGCGTAAAGTAAATATTAGTTATAGATAGAATAAGAAAAGAAAAAAAACTTGTCCAAACGTATTAGTTATAGGATCAGACCAAAAAATGGTAGCACATTAAGCCACAAAGTAAGTATTGAGTTATAAAAAAAAATCAGAACAAACATTGTCACCACATTATGCCACAAAGTAATAGTTTGTTTTACAGCGAGAGATAAAAACTAAATCAATACGCTTTGATTAAAATGATTGTGATCAAACCGCAAGAATTCGAGAAATAGCAATAGATATGTCCTTTTTTTGTGGTTTGTAACTTACCAGATCTTACAGAGTAGCTGGACGGGGGCTGCAAGAGGTTGACGAACTTTCGGACACGCCGGAGTCCGTCGGCGTCGGCGGAGAAAATCTTTGTATTATGCATTGTGATAAACCCACCACCAGTCCCAAACTAACTAATAACTCAACGAGGAAGGCATGGAGGAATCATGGTGGGGAGGAGTTGGAGAGATGAGATTGGTTGAAGAATAGATAGAAAAGATGGCACGTAAGATTGAGGTGTCTAATTTTGCAAATAAGACTGCCTTCGATCAGATGTGACAGATGCTGCTCCAATCATGCCCATAACTTAGCCTCATTTGCACCCCTTCACGACATCACTATTAACAAATATATAAGAGCGAGTTAACACCACTATTAAACTCGAATTTATCCCATGTTCCACACTATTTAGTTCAACCGAGAATCGCCCCCAACTCGAATCAAAGAAGTGCTGACATATCTCATTCTTAATTCACTCAACTCTAAGATTTTTACGTAGTTCCTTAAGGTTTAATTTGTATTTTTAAGTTAATTTATGGTGAGATTAATATTTATAATTCACTATTTTTTATTTTATACTTAAACAATATAGTAAATTTTATTATTTTTTAATTTAATTCGTCTTTGATAGCTTTGACTCTGATGCCTTATTTCATTCCTTTCTAGTCTTTAAATATTTAAAATAACACCATTGTGTTCGGAATTTTTTAAACAATAATAGGGTAAGAAGTTTCGCCTTGTTGTGAGATCTAAAAAGCCTTTAAATTATTTGTTATAGTGATAATGGACTCAACCGGACCATTGAGTTGGTTCAGAACAAATAAATATTAGACTGGGCCCAACTCAAATCAAATAACGGTGGCCATATCTCATTTCGACTTGACTCAACTTGATGCTTATAAAGATAACTATGTATCATAGTTTTAAATACCATATAATACCACCTGGTTGTACCCGATATACATTTTAATTCTTTGTATTGTTTTAATCCATGCTCTTTTCATTTGAAATTTTTACAAAATTTTCTCTTAACTTTTTTAAACTATTTTAACCGCTATTTAATAAACTATTTTATTTATAATTTTATAATCATGTTGAGCCCATTTGAACTAAATATATTTTTACTAGTTATAAATCCGGTATAATAATTGATTCAATATTTAAAATTATGTTACATAACAAAATGGATTGTTCACAAAATCTTTTGAGGGTTGCGGGCTCGTAGAACACCTATTTATAAGCCACTCACCTATAAATGCAAAATAGCCAATCGAGAAAAGAAGGGAGATTGGTGATGAGGGATAAGATCTTGACTAGCAGATTATCAAAACCAAAAAATCTGTCTCCCTGTCCTTTCTCTTCTTAACACTTGTGAAGAACACAACAATCCCAAAAAATGTTTCCTTGTCCATTACAAGCCAATTGAAGCTGAGAACACAAAAAGTATATCTACATGAAAAATTAGGACTAACTATGAAATTGAGCAGTGCAGTAATTTTGCCTGGTTATGGAGTTTGCAGCTATGCATGTCAGAGCTAAATTAGTGTTTCTTAAACCAAAAGAAAGCACTTGGTAGGATGATGAAGTATCCCTAGAGGATTGATTATATACGTTTACCTATTGTTCTTCCACCACTCAATAATACTATCAATGCTTGATGGGGAAGTGCACCATGTTGATCAAATAATGTGGATCATGGCAAACCAACGGCAAGGCATGCTGTCTCCAATTGATTGCATGTAAAATTTTGGGTCTCAGATAAATCCGATACTAAACCCGACCCAACCCTAAAACTTTGGGTTTGGTTGAGCCTATATTGGACTTAGGTCTAGTGGTTTCTATTAGAACTGGTTAATATTGTGTGTGGTCCTGTGGGGGTGCTCAGTGGGCAAGTTAAATTGAGTTTTGCTAAGTTTAAACTCGGCTCGTTTGATTTTGAATTCGAGTAAATCTAATAAGTGTTTTGATTTGAATTCAAATTGAGTTTGAAGTAGCTTAATTTGCATTTACTGATACCATTCTTTCGTATAATTTCATACTAAAATTTAATGTATAATTAAAATGTTTGGGCTTTGATATAATTATGTAAAAAAGATAATTTAATTATGCATACATTTATTAATATAATGATATTTGTATAATTTAATTAAATTTATATTAAAAAAATTAAGATATATCTTGTGAAGAAGCTTATTGCTTATATAAAATATAGAGCTTAGAGTCAAGCCGAGCAGATACAAGCCTAAACCCAACTTATTTAATATCGACTTAAGTTTCGAATTCAATTTTTTTTATAGTCGAGTATTGTGCAAAATCAACTTTAATAGAGCTTTGAACAGCCCTACGTGTAGACTTGGGTCCGACCCGATATAGAATCTTGCAAAACCCGGATCAAGTCCGATTCAATGACAAAACCAAATAAGCCTATTTGGACGATAACTTCCCTGGAATCGTACAAAGGATCATTAATCTCAAATGTAAAATATTACTAGCGTTCTGCATTAATCTGTTCGAAACGCGTGGCATGCCACCTTGGGTCATGCGGGGAAGAGTCGGGAATGGGGGGACGAGGCTAGGATGGTCGTCGAAGGTCGTAGCCATAGCTGGCGGAAACGCGTGGAAGGTGGGTGGCAGTGGGTGGTCGGGAAGGAAATTGGTAGGGAGAGGGGGAAAGAAGGAAGGCGGTGGCGAGGTGTCCCCGGCTGGAAGCAGGTGGCTGGCGGTGTCCCTGGTTGGCAAGGGACAGCTGGTGGCGCACCAAAACAGAGAGGTGGCGCGGCAAAATAGGGGAGAGGAAATGGACAATGATAATTTCGTAATAAAAATTTGACTCGCTCCCGAATCGAGTCAATATTACAAAATATATCCCAAAAAATATTTTAAAAAATACAATAAAATGTCATAAAATAAATAATCGAGTTCTAATTAAAATAACATGCTCTAAACCTAAACCTGAAATGTTATTTGAGTTAGAACTCGATTATTTTGTTTTATGGTATTTTACTGTATTTTTTCATATTTTTCAGGATATATTTCGTAATATTGACTTAAGTCGGGAGCGAGTCAAGTTTTTATTATAAAATTGTCATCGGTCAGTGGGGGAGAAAATTGGGTAGGTGAAGAAAAATAAAACAATGGTAATTTTTAATAAAAACTTGATTAGCTCCCGACACAAGTCAATATTATGAAATACATCCCGAAAAATATGAAAATCCAGTAAAATACCATAAAATAAATTAATCAAGTTCTATTGGTTTATTTTATTTTATGGTACTTTACTTTCTATTTTTAAAATTTTTCAAGATGAATTTGTAATATTGACTCAAGTTAGGAGTGAGTAAAGTTTTTATTATGAAATTACTTTATTTTTTAAAATTTATTTTTTAAAGATAGGAGTGAGTAGGGATCAAGTCAAGTTTTTATTATGAATTTTTTTATTTTATTTTTACAATTTATTTCGTATTATTGACTCGAGTCGGGAGTGAGTCAAATTTTAATTACGAAATTATTTAATTTTATTGTTTTACCAAATAATTTTGTAATAAAAACTTGACTCGTTCTAAACTCGAGTCAATATTAGTTTTTGGTGGGTTATTAGGTTCAAAGCATGTTATTCGAGTTAGAATTTAATTATTTCATTTTATGGTATTTTACTGTAATTTTTTATATTTTTTGGAATATATTTCGTAATATTGACACAAGTTAGAAGCGAGTTAATTTTTTGCTACGAAATTGTCATCGCCCTTTCCTTCCCCTAGCCTCTATTTTGCCTAGCCATGCCACCGCCGGCGACCTTGCCGCCGGTCATTGCCAGCCAGCAACACTGCCTCTTCACCACCTCCCTTCCTTCCCCCTCTCCTTACCCCAGCGACCCACTGTGTAAACCCACGATTCGAGTCAGGGTTTTATATTCAAAACCAGTTGGTTCGACCGTAATTTTCGAGTCGAGTCAGTTTCAGAACACGTGTACTGAGCCGACGCCGGTCTTGTGTATGAGCCATGAGGGTCATGTGTACCCAAGTATATGATGATAACGGCATGAACACAGCAGAAAAGAATGAGTTATCAAAATATATGAGAGTATGTAGTTCATTTTTTTTATTATGATATATAATGGATCGTAGAATTAGTTTTAGGCCGTTTACCGTGTTAGGACGCGTTACGGGCATTTTGGGTGGGTTGATAGTTCTAGAGCATATCATTATGATTTTTTGATGTTGTTTGATTTTACGGGATTTTTCCCGATTTTTATGAATTTTTTTTTAGGATTTAATACGACTTAGTTATTATACTTAACTCGAGCTGGAGACGAGTCAAGTCTTAATTACAAGTTTGCCACCCAACCATCTCTTCTCCACCCCCGACCTTTTTTCCCCCATGCCAAAACCCTAAGCGTCGTGCCGCCCCTGTTCACGTGCCGCCGCCGCCACGGCCGACGCCGCCTGGCCGCCCAGCCCGGCCACAACATCGCCCTGCCGCCCCGACCAGGCCCGGCCACGAGCTGGCCGTCGCGATGCGAGGAAGCCGTGCCTTTGCGTCGTGCTTCCGTCGCCAATCGCGCCGCCGGGCACCGTCGCCGCCGTGATCCAGCAGTCGCCTCGGCACCCTCGACCCCTCATCCGCCTTTCTCGACCGGAGCGGAGGCCATCGCCGGCCTGGCCGGCCGGATCTAGTGACCCATCGCCGCTGCTCCATATTAGCCTTTTTACGGCAAGCCGCCACCTCCATTGGCCGTGTCGACCCCATAGATGAGTCGGGCTTGCCGAACCGGTTCCAAGGGTACCCAACACGACCACTTTCCGACTAGTAAACGCTGCCAGCGATTGTCGCCAGAAAACCACCGGAAGCCGCCGAAAACCGCCAACCGCCGGAAAATCGAAATTTCTGGAATTCACTGGATCTTCCGCGGAGCTCACCCAGTTGGACTCGATCGAATGTCGGACGCCGAGGAGCGCCGAATTCGAGCTCCGAGACGTGCGACGGAACCCTAGCCGTCGCCGATTGCCGACGACGTGAGGTATAATTACCTCCGATTTGATTATTTAAAATTGATGATGATTGTTAGCACAACATGCTAGGATTGATTTATGATGTGATTGATAGTGCATGGAGGATAAGTGATGAAGTGATAAGTTACATGATGTGATTGATAGTTCATGGAGGTTAAGTAATCTAATGAAGTAAGTAAATTGAGCATGATAATCGTGTATGATGTAACTTAGGAAAAATACAATAAAATTGTCATGAATAGGATGAGTTAGATTTATTTTCATATTTATGGTTATTTGATGATTGATGATTTTGTGTTTAATTGTGTTGAGTTTGATGCATCATTTAGTTAGCGGGCGTTAGTATTTAGTTTTGATGTGTAGGTACGGAATAGGAGCTCGCTGCCTAGGCGCGATGACACGCTTGGAGCTTCTACCAGGTCCGTTTAGGACTCGTCTTTGATTTACTCTTTCTATTGTATGTTTAATTTATTACCTGCAGGACGGGTTAAGTGGCGTTTTATCGGATCCCACTTAACCGGGCCATTTAACCGAACATTTTCCGGATTAATAACCCCTCGAGGATGAGATCCCTCGAGGTTGATTTAGAAAACAAGATCCACCAAAAGTTGCCTTCGGGCCTATTATATAACTCCCTACCCAAGCCTATATATATATAGTTTTCGCGGTTCTGTGAGACGAGAGATGGAGAAATCGACTGCACGTACCATGCAGAGGATGCCATGACAATCAAAGCGGGCTCTGGATTAGTGCCAGCGGACTGTTCCATTCCCGAGGGATCCTGACAACTCTGCGTTTGAGTTCCTCACACCCGGAGAACGTGGAGGTTTACGGGTACTATTTAGTACAGCGCATGTCTGGACTTGTGGTTCAAAGGGTACTAAAGGCGACTGCCTGAGAGTACTCGGCCTTCGTGCTCAAGGCCAGGAGAAATATGGAGGTACGGAGAGGGCTTAGGATAAAGTTTCACGAGAAGTACTGAAAAAAGTGCCGAGAGCGGCACAGTACCAGTAGCAGATCAGTAAGTTCGGGATGCTACCGGGTCTGCAGTCCAGTGGCTCTTCAGTAGTGCCCTTCAGAGTGTTCACGTGGAGTATATGATGTTTTCCTTCATATGAGAGTTTTCTCTCATAGCCAACTTGGTATAGTTATTTTATTTTCCGGACCAGTAACACTTGTTACTGACGTATTTTATACTATATGTAGGTAATAATCACGAGTTGGAGGAACCAGCTTGGACGGAGGAGCAATGAGGTCTTCTGCACACACACATTGGGTGATTGAATGTTTAATATTTTGTTTATGATGTTATTTTATAAACATGCTATGATTAAATATTTGAGGCATGACAATGACATGAAATGAAATGATCAGAGTAGCACAGCAAAAGTGTGATGGGTTAGGACCCAAAGTTCAGAGAATGATGAATATAGTAGATTAGAAGTCTGTGTGAATGCTATTGTCGCTATGCGTATATATGTTTGAATATATGATTTGACAGGGTGGCCCCTAATTGTATTTTTAGGGGAAATTCTGTCCCTTTCGTTTTAGAATTTTTACTAATTTTGATTGTAATTGTATTGGTGTGAAAATTGGTTGCATGTTATCCATGTAGTATCCTGTTAGGGTTTTATGTATTCATACATACATATAGCAAGTCGGATCTTCATCTTAAGACGCCGGGATTGGATCCGCACGAGTTAGGTTTGGGTTAGCCGACCTAACCGGGGCCTGTAACATGCCGGTTTGGTTCACGAGTGTGAACCGGATTTGGGGTGTTACACACTGCCTTCTCGTTTTCTTTCCCAGTCACTCACTGCCCAGGCGACGTGGCCTCATCCCCCCCTTCCCAACTTCTCCAAGGCGGAACAGCCCGTGCACGGTGACCCACGGCGGCAGGGCAAAACAGGGGTGGGATCGGGGCATCACGGCGAGGAGAAGGGGGTGTGTGGAGGTTAGTTCCCAGCCGTTGGATCGCAATCCAACGGCTGGAATCAAACTGGAGCACAGGCAAGATGGCTGTGCTCCAATACAAGAAACTGCAACCACCCACCCCCCCCGTCCCCTGCCTCTGCTGCACCCACACCCCCGCCAGCCACTGCCCCCACTACCTTGGCCGCACTGCGGCCTTGCCCCGCATTGCGGCTCCCCCTGCCCAGCCGCGACCAGGCGTCTACCCGCCGGCCCTCGGTGAGGTCGCCGGCGGTCGTGCGGCGGGAGGAGGGAAGAAATAGGGGAGAAACAAAGGAGATAATGAAGGATGGTAATTTCGTAATAAAAACTTGACTTGATCTCTACACGAGTCAATAGTATAAAATATATTTTTTTAAAAATAAAATAATTTTATAATAAAAACTTGGCTTGTTTTCTATTCGAGTAAATAGTATAAAATAATTTTTTTAAAAAAATTCGTAATAAAAACTTGACTCGATCTCGACTCAAGTCAATATTATGAAATATTTTTTAAAAAAAATAAAATAATTTTGTAATAAAAACTTGACTTTTTCAGATTTGAATCAATAGTATGAAATAATTTTTTTAAAAAAAGTAATTTTGTAATAAAAACTTTACTCAATCTCGAATCGAACCAATAGTATGAAATAATTTTTTTAAAAATAATGTGATTTATTAATAAAAACTTTGACTCGTATAATATTAGGAAATTATTATTTTTTAAAAAAAATTATTTCATATTATTGACTCGAGTCGAGATCGAATTAAGTTTTTATTAGGAAATTATTTTATTTTTAAAAAAATTATTTCATACTATTAACTCGAGTCAAGAATGAGTCAAATTTTAATTACGAAATTATTTTTTTAAAAAAATTATTTCATACTATTGACTCGAGTCCGGATCGAGTCATGTTTTTATTATGAAATTATTTTATTTTTAAAAAAATTATTTCATACTATTGACTCGAGTCGAGATCGAATCAAGTTTTTATTACGAAATTACATCCCCTGTTTTCTCCTCTCTTTCTCCCATGTTTCTTCCCTCCTCCTACTGGCGACCTCGCCAAAGGCCAGTGGGTAGACACCTGAACGCGGTCGGGTTGGGGCCAGAGGAGCTGTAGCGCCAGGCGAGGCCAGGAGGGGAGGCCGTGCGGCCAAGGTGGTGGGGGCAGCGACTAGTAGGGGCACGGGCGTGGCAGAGGCAGGGAACAGAGGGGGATTGCGACTGCCGCGCGGGGGGGGGGGGCGGTGTGTGTTGGCAATGGGTGGCGGCTGGGGCGGGGGCAAGGGAGGCGGGCGGGGTAGGGCAGGCGGCTGACAGGACAAGGGTAGGGAGCGGTCGGCGGGTGGGGGAAGGGGGTGGCCAAAGAGTGGGAAGAGGGGGGTGGTATGGGGGGCTGTTGTGGACTGTTGGATCAGATGCAACAATCCATATGGGCTAGTGCATAGTAGCACTGCCATATATATATATATATATATATATATATATATATATATATATATATATATATATATATATATATAGTTGTTGTCCTCCAGGAAAGCCAAGATGGTTGTCCTGCACTTTCTAGCCGTTGGATTGATTCAATCCAACGGCTGGAAATTAAAAGGATCGCCACCACCCCACAACCCCCGCTAGCGGTGGTTTCAACCGTTGGATTTTTATCCAACGGCTACAATTCTCCCCCCTCCCTCCCCCCCCCCCGCCCGGCCCTCCCTCCCTCCCCTTCTTTCACCCCCACGCTACACCCCTCGCCCCGCCCCGCGCCCCACCGATCCTCCCCCCTGCGCCCCCCGCCCCACCCCCACGCCCCTTGCTCTGCCCCGCGCCCCGCCCCTCTGTTTTCGGTTCCTCTATTTCTCTATCAGTGCGGCGCAGCACGGTCGGCGGGAGGCGTCAGCTTGGGAGTCACGTGACTAGGCAGTTACAGCACGGCCGGCGGTGGTATAGGTGACGGTGGCGGCGAACTCACCGGCGGTCGAGGTGGTAGGGAAAAACAGAGGAGAGGGGCGATCGTCGAGGGTGAAAATAAGGGGTGAGGGCAATTTCATAATAAAAACTTGACTCGTCCCGATCTCGAGTCAATATTACAAAATAAATTATATATATATATAATAATAATTTTGTAATAAAAACTTAACTCACTCCCAACAAGAGTCAAGTTTTTATTAGGAAATTATTTTTATATTTTTTAAAATTTATTTCGTAATATTAACTCTAGTAGGAAGCAAGTCAATTTTTTATTATGAAATTATTTTATATATTTTTTAAATTTTATTTTATAATATTGACTCGAGTCGGGATGAGTCAAGTTTTTATTATGAAATAAAATTTTAAAAATAAACTAATTCTGTCAATTTAAAAAAATAAATTTATTTTGTAATATTGACTCGATGTCGGTAGCGATGTCAAGTTTTTATTACGAAATTATGTTATATATTTTTTAAATTTTATTTCTTAATATTGATTCAAATTGGGAACGAGTTAAGTTTTTATGATAAAATTATTATATATATATATTTTTAAAATTTATTTCATAATATTGATTACAGTTTTGAGCGAGTCAAGTTTTTATTACGAAACTACCCATGCCTATTTCCTTTTAGACTCAAGTCAATATTCTGAAATACATCTTGAAAAATATGAAAAAAGATTAAAATACCATAAAATAAAGTAATCCATTATAACTTGATTATTTTATTTTATGGTATTTTACTAAATTTGTTTCATAGTTTTTGGGATATATTTCGTAATATTGACTCGAGTCAGGAGTGGTCAAGTTTTTATTACAAAATTGCCATTGAGCGGTGGGGGAGAAAACAGGGTTGGTGAAGAAAAATGAAACAATGGCAATTTTGTAATAAAAACTTAGACTTGCTCTCGACTAAAGTCAATATTATAAAATATATCCCGAACAATATAAAAAATATAGTAAAATACCATAAAATAAATTAATCAAGTTCTAATGGTTTATTTTATTTTATGGTCTTTTACTTTATTTTTTACAAATTTTTCGAGATGTATTTCGTAATATTGACTCGAGTGAGGAGTGAGTCAAGATCGAGTTCTAATGGTTTATTTTTGTCAAATCTTTTAATATGTATTTTATAATATTGACTCGAGTCAAGAGCGAATCAAGTTTTTATTACAAAATTACTTTATTTTTTAATTTATTTTATAATATTGACTCGAGTTGAGAGCGAGTCAAGTTTTTATTATGAAATTATTTTATTTTATTCTTAAAATTTATTTCTTAATATTGACACAATTCGAGAGCGAGTCAAATTTTTATTACGAAATTATTTTAATTTATTTTTAAATTTATTTTGTAATATTAACTAAAGTGGAGAGCGAGTCGGGGGAAAGTGACTCGATTGCAATTTGTAATAAAAACTTTACTCGCTCTCGATTCAAGTTAATATTACAGAAATAAATCCTAAAAATAAAAAATACAGTAAAATAACATAACATAAAATAATCTAGTTCTAATGGATTATTTTATTCTATGGTATTTTACTCTATTTTTTCATATTTTTTGAGATTTATTTCATAATATTTACACAAGTCGGGCTCGAGTCAAGTTTTTATTTTAAAACTACCCCTCTTGAAAAATATGAAAAAATAGGGTAAAATACCATAAAATAAAATAATTCATTAGAATTCGATTATTTTATATTTTTAAATTTTAAATATTTTTTGGGATTTATTTCGTAATATTGACTCGATGTGAGAGTGAGTCAAATTTTTATTACCAAACTACCCTTGCACATTTCCTCCACCCTCCCCTGTTTCACCGGCGACTGTTTTTCCATCCTTGTACCCTGGCAACCTCGCCGCCCACCGCCTCTTCACCGGACTCCCTCCCCTGTTTCGCTTCCGCTGTTTCTCCCAGGATGCCGCGCAGCACGGCCAGGGGTCGGGGGCGAGTCCGAAACAGGGGACCCGACTGGGGTGGAGTTATTTTCCGGCCGTTGGATGGCGATCCAACGGCTGGGACTGTACTGCAGTACATGAAACCTTTTGCCATATATATATATATATATATATATATCACTGCATGTGTTGATGTAAATATTACCCAGACTTTAGGATTAGTTTATAATTAAGTTTCAAACAGGATTGTGCTTATGTGACTGTGAAAGCTAGCTCTTGTTCTTGACTGTGTATAATGTATAATGCCTTCTTCTAGAATTCCTTATCCATTTCTTTACATCCATTTTCCTCAACAACCATTGATCATATATACTGTATATAACTTTAAAAACAACAACAAATATTGATGGAAAGAGTGCATGAGCCTCCTGATTCAATGGGGACACTAGACCAAGTTGCCAAGGATGCTGCTAGCTAGCTCTGATTGTCATTGTTTGGAAGATGCATGGTTCTTTGTGTGCAGATCAAGTCTGTTGATTTGCGTGTCCTTTTCTTCTTTGGTTCATCGTCCAGAGCTGACCAAAATTAGCTGTTCAAACTTTAATGCCTTTGAATATCTTTCTACGGAAAGTTTCCATGACACAGCAGCAGCAGAGTCTTCTCTCCTTTGTCTGCAATGTGGCCTTCTGGAAGGGGAATAAACAAACAAGTGAAGACTTCTGCTGTTTTTAGTCTTCTCAAATCAAGGCATCCTTAAATATGACGTAAAAATAGATGAAAAAAATGCTAATAGAGTAGTGCATTAAAATTAATTTTCTGGGTTACCAACAATTTCTTCTTTAATTAATTACTATTATATATTGACTTGATGTATTTGTAAAGAAAGGTATGGTATTATATTATTATTACTTTTTCAGTTTTTTAGTGTAAAGGCCGACCCACAAAGTATAGCAATCCAGGCCTGACCCGAGCTGGGTCAAAGTCATTATATGATCTTGCACACGGGTATTGGAATTTCTTGTGTTTGATTATTACAACACAGCTCTAACCAAATTATCCGATTTTGCAGCTTGGGTTTTTTTCCGCCAGTGCCAAGTGGCATGTCGAGAGGACACGAAAAATTTTACTTTTTTAATTAAATACAACTACTTATGTATGCGTGTATAATATTTTCATCTAAATTTTGTTGATTTATTATGATATTATATAAGATAATTTGTTTATTTTGTTTGTGTTAGAAATTATTATTAATTAACTCACTTGTTGCTATGAAAGTTAAATCTTTTATTGAATGGTCATTAGCCAAATGCTATTATCCTTGTTACCACTAACTCTTCACTCTTATAAATATATATGTCGAACCAGGACAAAACACTAGATTTAGAAAATTACATGGTGCATTATAAAAAGAAATTACTTGAATCTTACTTAAAGTGATAAAATGTAGAAAAGATAATAGGTGTGAAAAGTATAATTCCAATAGGTGTGAAAAGATAATATTAATTAGTTGATATACAATAAAGCACAACCAACAACTAGTTAATTAAAATCTTAACACATAAAAAATATAGAGAGCATGCAGATGACTAGGTGATTAGCTCATTGCTTAGTTCCCAATCCTCACTAATTATCCCCATATATATCTGTCATTCTTCTCCTAGATCACTACCAAATCAATTACCTCACTTGTAAAACATATTGATTAAACTTATGCTTTATAATGTGATGGTTGCATTGACCCGGAAACCTATTATATACATTAACTTGACTTAGCTTCTAGATGTCTTATGATTTATGCTTGACATTCATAAATTGGTATTCTTCCCTTTGTATAAGGCATATACGTATGTACCCAAAAACATAAATATTAGTTTGCATGCATAAGTTGTTTGCTTAATTTCTCCCACCTTGCAGTCACTATAAAAAATTTAATATTTTTTGTATGGTACAATAAATTTAAAATGCACTACAATTAAATCGTAGAGAAAAGTAGGATGACTAAAAGTGGGGAGGTGAAAGGTAGGCCGGTGAAACGTTTATCCACATTTTTAGACTTGATGAAAAATAAGAAAATTTATGCATGTTTATCTACAAACATCGAGAAAATATTAAATCCTTTCTCCACAGTTCTAATAATCGTATAAAAGCTTGACGAAGTAGGGTGAATTAAAAATAAAATATTTCTCTATGGTTTTTTTATTAAGGGTGGAAAAAATTAATTTTTTTGTACTGAGTCCGTCTAACTTACTAATTGCAATTAACTATAAATCCTTTAAATCTGTGCAAGTAGAGACAGAATTCTGGGTCGTGATCTGGTTTAAAATATGAACTTGTTGCTCTCTGTATAAAAAATCAAAAAGAAACAATTAATTAAGCAAGAAAATCCCACAATTAATTTACTATACTTAATTAAGGAAAACGAAGATATGTAGGTGGTGATTTATTTTTTATTAGCTTAGTGCCCAAGGTCTCTGTAGATACCCACATCATTCATTCTTCTAGATCATCACTGCTTAGCTCATGTAATTTGTATACATGTTTGTATTATATACTATACACTATACCTTCCACAATGCCCCAATGTCACTTTTGACCTAACCGCTTAACTAAAAGATTCCAGGTCATCTGAACTTTTTTTGTGTTGGTCTTTTTAGTGAAAACAAAAAAATGAATTTACCAGCTAGTGGGAGATTCAGGTATAAAGTGTGAGAACGGATGCTTGTGAGAGGCTGCCAAATCAGAGCGCCCTGGGCAAACATACGTTATAACCAACAGTAAGTCAGAGATCCAAAATGGGCCACTATTAGCCAAGTACAAAAAATAAATGTTATAAAAATAAATTAAAAAAAGTTGGTTCAAGCCAACAAATTTTTAATTAAAATGATTGGGTCGAAAGGTAATTTTGTAAATATCAAGAATTTTCCTTATTTATTATAACATGCATGATTTTTCCACTGCCAATGGATAATTTGTTAAATAGTTTTTTGAACTTAGTTTGTCACACACAAAAAAGTGCCCACAAAATAAAACATGAACACTCGTAAAAGTGACAGGTGGAGAATATGTAAGGGCGTGAGCCATCTCTTTCTCTGTAAGGAATTCGACAAAATGCACCATGCAAGAACTAAGTGCAAGCAAGTAACACATTTGTATATAGCATAACGTGTGATAAAGAAGTCCCTTGCACTGACTTGATAGCTGTCATATTGCCGAAAACGTGAGACTCATGTAGATCTTGTACACATGTATCTTCCGGATGATATTACTAAGTACACATAATACAAGAATACAAGGTCTATAATCACTTGCTTGTTATAACTCTTCCCACCACCAAATTGACCACTCTTTAGCCACCGGCCAGTGGAAGCACTATCATACACGTTAATAATTGTGCATGCCACATTAATACTGCCCTACCCTGCATTTTGAGTAGAGTTCTCGCCAGATCAAGGTTAGATTTTAGCTCGAATATTCTGCATTAATTTCAATTTAACTAAAAAAAAATCAAATGTGAAATAGTAATTTTACGTGTAACACGTTTAAGATTTTTATCAAATAGCCGTGCTGGGTTCAATGTCTTGATTGATTTGAGCTTTGATTGAAGGTCGAGATCAACAAAAATTGAGTTACAAAATTAAAAATTAAATTTAGCATAATTATCTTTATTTTTAAAAATAAATTTCAATATTCAGTTTGTCATCATTTCGCAAAAATAAATAAATAGCCCATACAAATCTTTAAAATAAAAAAAACATTTTCACACGCGCCATGATAGACACCACCCACTGACTTAGTCACCACGCCAAGAAAGCCTAAGCGCGCGTCGCTGTCGTCTACCCCTACCCGCGCGAGTATCCTTTCCCCTTCTTCCCCGCCGTGTATATAAACCTCTACAATCGAACCCAAACTCTCACCAAAACCAGAGACGACGGCGAAGACGAAGATGATGACAATAGCGTCGCCGGCGGCGATCACGTCGACCACCCCTAGCTTCACCTCCTATTCCGCCGGCAACCGGTTCGAGCAGATCGCCGCCCGAGTCATCACCGAGTTGGCAGCCGCGGACCCCGAAACCGACGACCTCTTCGACGGGGAGACGCAGCCGGAGCAAGCGACTCCGGCGACTTCGAGTTCTCGTTTGTCTGCCGCGGCTCGGACTCGGCGCCCATCACCGCCGACGAGCTCTTCTCCAACGGCCAGATCCGCCCCCTCTTCCCCGTCTTCAACTCCGACCTCGTCCTCCACGGCGGCGGCGGCAGCGGCTCGCCCTCACCGGTGGCGGCGAGGGTGCGGCTGCCGCTTCTGAAGCTCATGGCCGGCGGCGGCGAGAGCCGCCGGCGCCGGAGGGGGCTACTCAGTGTGGACGTCGGGTTTGGCGCCGGCGTCGCCGGGGCGGCCCAACAAGAGCAAGTCGACGGGGTCGACGAGGCGGTGGCGGCTCCGGGACCTGCTCCGCTGGAGCAGCAGCGACGACAAGGACACCCTCGTGTTCCTCTCGCCGGCGGCGACCGGGAGAAGCTCAAGCCGGCCGGAGAACCCCAAGGCCGTCGCCCGGCCTGCGGCGGCGAAGGTGGTCGGGGGCGGCCGGCGAAGCATATGGAGTACTACATTAGGGACCGTGCGATGAGGGAGGAGATCGACGGCGGTCGTATCTGCCCTATAGACAGGACATAGTTGGCTTCTTTGCCGGGGTGAACGGGTTGAGTCGGCCACACCATTGAGTTCCGAGTTATTATTATTATTATTTTGTCTTCTTCCCCAAAAAGAAGAAGAACGAAAGTAAAAAGCAGCTTCTTGTTGTAAATAAGAATGACTTTTTCAAAGCTAAATTGGAGGTTTTGGAACTTGGAAGTTGGATTCCATGTAAATATTTGTTGGGTTCACCATTGCATGGGATTTGTTTGGTTTTTATATTTATGTGTGTGAAAGCTGAAATATATTCAACCAAACACAAGCATGTTTGCCATCCCGCTATTTTTTTTCCAACAATTCTAGTTCAATTCTAGAGTGCTACTGGTTCTTGGGTGAATGCTATATAGCTGTGTTGGGAGAGAAAATGTTTCTTAATATACACTTGCTAGAAGCTGATAATTTGTGTCATTCACTAGAAGGGAGCAAGGAGACCTTTACGATATAGCTCAGAAATCTGGGCACTTACAATTTCTCATGCTTCATATCAACCTGTAGCACCTTCCATGTGTTAATTTCCTACAGAGTCAACAATCTCACTTTCATAAGATTTTTCTTGCCCATTTTCTCTCTCAAATCTTTTGACAAAGTGATCTGGTTTACAAATTTACACTAAAAAGTAAGTTTTCGGCTTATGCATCCAGCAACAGAGTTCACATTGTCTTTGTTTATAAAAATCCGATATGCACCTACCAAGATCAGGCGTTGTCCATACACCGGCCTTTTTTCAACGGATCCTGCGCAAAATTATGCTTAAAATAGATCGTTCACACTTCAGTGGGCACATCTGGGCTCTGGTTTTAAGCAAATTCCAGAAGCCTGCTTGTTTGAGAGAAAGCCAACTACTTCAGCAGCAGTAGGGACTAGGCCTACAATCCAAGTTTACAATTCATGAACACAATAAGCCAACTACTTCTGCAGTAACACAAGGTTTATCGAGCTAAATTACTCCAATAAGCTGATTACTTCACCCATAAACAACAATAAATCAAAACGCAGCTTTTACGTTTCAATCAGGAGATTAACTTTATTATATGTAATCATTTGTAATCAGGACGCGGATCCATGTTGACGCCTTTCAATATAGGTGAGAAGCAGATGATGGATGGAGACAAAGGCTGCCAAAGAAAGTGCATCATATACATTCTTCCTATAAATGTTTCCTCGATGATGTTTCCACACAATCATACAGGGGCAGGATTCAACCCCGACAACAAAGTTTTCACATTCGCGGCGTAATCCGGTGCCCACAGATCATAATGTATGATCTCTTTGAGTGAAGGGGCTAGTCACTAACTCGTTCATATGTCGCTCGCATGTGAGCTCCACGACCTTGAATATATCAAGGTAATTGATCCTGTAAAAATATTGAACAATAGATGTAGGAATACCAAAAATATTTAATGCAAAGTTGAGTTTCAATGCATTTGATTGTGCCAAAAATATAGTATCTAACTGGGATAACTTGCCTTCCATCAATAAACACCTCAACTGCCTTTTCGTTGGTGGCACTATGGAACTCCCGTCATACTTCCTCCAGCTCGTCCGGCAGAATACGCAAGATTCATGGATTGATATTTTCCATTATCAGGAGTTTTGAAGGATAGAGTGCCTAGCCTGCTCAAATATAATACAAATTGTTACCTATTCCGCACAGACATAAAAAGTGTTCTCCATTCTCACAAATTCAGTACAGTGGCAAAAACAAGACAAGCAGCTCGAGAGAGGTAGATTTAAAATCCCACAAAAGTTCAAGTTTGTTGATAGACAATGAGATTGTTTGCTTACTTGCAAAGATCAAGGCCAGGCCAAGTTTTCTCAGAGCAATATATTCTTTCTGGCCATGATAGGGTATAAAGAATTGGTAGACACATGTCAGGCCAACCCAGTTGAGCCAGAACTGAAGAATCCTGTTAAAATTTGCAAGTGGATATGAACATCACAATATGATATCTACAGAGTGGCCTTCGAAACAGTTCATCTTTATATTAATCTTAATATCATATCATTAAATGTGTTAAATATTTTGTAAAGAATGGTCAAGAAGTTAAAGTTAATGATATAAGGTGAAGAAGAAAACTGGAATAAAATAGTACAAGATTTTCCAATCAAACATACAAAAGTTTAAGTGTAAATTTATATAAAGGAGCCATGAAGATACAAGTTATACCTGCATCTCAATCATTGAGTGTATAATTGATTGTGGATGAATCACAATCTCAATGTCATCATATTCGACCACAAACAAATAGTGGGCTTCAATAACTTCATGCCCCTGTCAAGCATAAAAGAGTTGTATTGCATTTATCCTGACAAGGACAATAGGCAGTTGAGATTATAAACAGAGCAGCATACCTTGTTGAAGAGGGTGGCTGAGTCAACAGTAATCTCCTTTCCCATATTCCAGTTTGGATGCTTCAGTGCATCAGCAACGTTTACATCTTTCAGTTTCTCAACAGGCCAGTCCCTACCAGATATGCAATCAAAGCTAGTTAGAAAAAGGGTTGGCCCAATATAAATGTCTACATTTATAAACATATTTCCACCCCATAAAATGCAAAAGTATATCTAAAAGTGAATGCATATTTATTTTTACCTGAAAGCTCTTCCAGATGCAGTCAATATGATGCGTCTAAGTGCACCTTCGGGCAACCCTTGAATACACTAAACACAAGATATTGACAACGATAAGGTGACATTAATTCCAATGCTTACAAGTCACAGTATAAAACTAGTATGTGCTCACAAGTCACGGAATAAAACTAGTATGTGCTCACATAGGAAGAACAAATGTTGTTTCCTTCAACCACTACCACGAATGAACTTCTCTTAGCAAAATCAAAATCACTCTCAACCCAGACAATAAGTTCATAATATCCAAGAATTAATGCCAGCCTCATATTTCCTCTATTGCTTGTGGCCACTAACTTTATGGCAGAAGCGCAGTAATTTTGCGCATGGATACAAATTAACATACTATAAAGAGCACTAGTAAAATTATATAAAAAAAACACCAATTTGAAAGGTTAGCATTAACATTGTCACCAACTGGCGGCTCACTGCAAAAGGTTATATTACCTGAAAAATGGCAGAATGCTCTGAATCAGCAGGAAGTATTTTAACTTTGTGTTCGTGCGCAAGAGGAAGAACAAAAGGTCCACCGGCTATTAAGGTTTTTTGTTAGCCAATGCTATATCTTTTCCCGCTTTTATAGCAGCAACAGTCGGCTGCATAAAGAGAAATAAGTCAGTATAAGATAAGACAGCTCTAAAGGCACATCTACCCATTGAAAATGCCCAAAAAGGCATTTGAAGAGCATTTCTTAAAAATAAATGATAAAGTGAAGCGAAAAAGAATAAAAAGAACACTCCGATTCTAAAAATTTTCCTCAAGTGTTTTATGTTCTAAGTAAGAAAAACAGAGTATGCGTGGAATTAGATCTTTAAAACATAGTTGAAATTGCAAAAGTGATAAATTCTCATCAAAGCAGAAAATTTTATGCCCAATCATAAATTTAATGAGGCCATTTTCTTCATCTGTTGATTTCTCTCCATATGATAGATTGAAATGAGTTTGCACATAGAAATTTATACATAACTATGAAAGAGAAACACACTTCTCACCCTTAAACCTGCACATCCTACTATGCCTGTCGAGCAACCTGAAAAATCAAGACAAATCTTAGCAGATGAATTATTATGCTTACAAATTAACAGATAAAAATAATTGTTAACCTCTATACTCCTTCCTCTCCCGGGATGATCTCGGGCTTGTAGTCAGCATCAGCTATGGCCTCTTTAAGTTCATTGAGCAAAGCTTCATTTTTAATAGAAACCAATCGGGGAGCAGCACGGCACACTCACAGAAGTCACTCCGTTTCCCTCCTCCACCAAAATATAGTTTCTCCTTCTTCAAACCAACCAAATACACACTAAACCAAGTAAGCTAAGCGATAAAATGCTCCTCTCAATCGCACACCCACACAAACACCAAAAGCGCACACAACAGATCAATTGAAAAATCAGAAAAACCACAATATTACAGTTCTATCAAGGTCTGAAGGGCAATCAAACATGTACACTTGTTCCTTCCCCGTCAACAATGAAGAATCAGCCAAAGAAGCAGCAAAAATAAAAATAAAAAAGTTCACCACTGCATTCAACAATCTCTCCATGCAACCATATCATGAAACAAGTATGGTCTACGAAGAAATAAATAAAACCCAATAATATTTTAGCTCTGCCAAGCATATAACAAGAAGCAAACAACTGCAGGCTTGTTCTTCCCTCACCGACACAGAAAAATTGTCTCAGAAGGGGAAAAAAGAAGGTGTGACTATTGTATTTACAAATCTCTCCAAGCAGCCATGACATGGAACAAGTTTGATCTACAAATAATAAATAAATAAACAAAAACGCACAAATATTTCAGCTCTGCCAAGAGCATAACAACAAGTAAATGGCTGCAGGCTTCTTCCTTCACCCCAACGATGAAAAATCAACCAAAAAAAGGAGGAAAAAAAAGGTGACCCCTGCATGCAATAATCTGACCAACCATCCATATCATGAAACAAGTTTGATCTACAAATAAAATAAAAAACAAGTATATTCAGGAGGCCATGGGAGTCGGCGAGGGAGGCGCCGCGAAGCTGGGAAGGGAAGTGCAGCAGCCTCGACGCCATGGCCGCGAAGTTCGGAGGGAGTGGGAAGGAAAAAAGGAAGGCAAGGAGGTAATAAAGACGAAAGGGGTATGAAATTGGAGTGGAGTTATCTGGCGGAAGGAATGGTACCCATTTAATTACTTCACTAATTAATCCTTCCTCATTAATTACTTCACTAATTAATCCTTCCTCATTAATTACTTCGTTCAGTTCATCATTTGCCCTGTTGGCGCCATTTGATTGGTTGTCGTTACGTTTTAGTGGCGCGCTTTCCATGCATGCACGTATTGGAAATTTAGCAAGCCCCACTCTGGCTTGCTGCTAAGCGGAGGAAATAACTCCTCCAGCTTCTTTATTTTCTTAATTAAATTTTAATTAAATTAAACGATTCATTTAATCTTATCAATACTCGAGCTCAATAAACGAAGGGTCGATAAAGAATAAATAAATAAAATACGGCTATTTTAAATTGCGTAAATTTTAATATAAAATCTATTGTAGTTGATATATTTTTGGTACATAATGAAAGAAGAATAAATAAATAAATGATTTATCTGAAACAAGTTGTTTGATGAACTGTAAATAGAGTTGGGTAAAGGTGTATTCGATTTGGTTAATTTCAAGTTTTCGGACTTCATAAAATATTTGACCGAGTTGCCTACACTCTACACGTCTTTTATAAATTTCACTTTCTTTATGCCCTGCCTACGCTGTCAAACGGGGGCAGCGTATAATAGAAAAATTTTGTATATATATATATATAGGAAAGTACTACCATGGGCTGCATTAAAATGCAGCCCATTAGCAGCTTATTCGCGTAGGCCGTCGGATCTTGATCTGACAGCCCATAATCAAACCACCCACCCACCCCCACCCACTGTTGGACCGGCCTGCCAGACCCGCCCGACCCGCCCTCCCGCCCGCCACCGCCCCGCCGCGGCCTCGCCCCCTGCCGGCAGCCCGCCCTCCACCCCCTCCCCCCACCCGGCCACAACCCGCCGCCGTGGTCCCCGCCTCGCCAGCACCCTGCAGCTGCCGCCAACCCCCCCCTCCCTCCACCCCCGCCGCCGCCAGATCTGCGTCCCCCGCCCGCCCCCAACTGCGCGCCCCTCGCCACCAGATCTGTGTACTGTAGCGCTGTCATATATATATATATATATATATATGTTTTACTCCTGAACGAGTTGATTGGCCAGTGGTGGCAGCCGTGAAGGAGAACGTTGGGGATTCGCAGGCAAGAGACAGCCGTTGGGAGGGGCCGACCTGCTCTCATACTCATGAAAGCGGTGGCTTTTATGCCAAGCAAATATAACATAAATAATTTTAAATTTTATTTTGAGAAAAATATAGTCAAATCAATAAATGTCAAAAGAAATAAATGTATATATATAACTTCTAAAAAAAGTAATTTTTCGTCCATATCTTTCAATGTCTTTCATTTCCAAAGTTCTTTGTGCATATAAGCGACAGTACTCCACAAGAGGCATTAAAAGATTATTGGATACTTTATGCTGTTCCATTCTAATTATAATGCAAATTCTTTTGGAAAAAAGTATACAATTTTCTTTCATATTGTTTTGGGTAGTGTTACTACTATTGCATTGCATTGTATTGCATGAATGACTTGTGCTCCTCTAACTCTCTAATAAAGAATCCTTGAGAATTAGCTCGCTTGATTGAGAATATCATATCATTTACTTCTCACGTATTGTTTATCAATTATTTATGCAGTAATAATGTACTACTAGTTCCAACATTAATGTATATTGTCCACTTGCTTCTTATAAAGAACAAGACGTTCATTTAATTGATTTATATAATATTGACAATGTCTCTCATGGATATATAGAAGAGTTGATCAAGAAATGTTGGGCATGTAACACGCCATATATTACGTAACTTAGCTGGTGATATGAATACGACGGAGCATTAATATGTAGCTACGTATATAATCATGTGAATCAGATTGTTATGCATGAGATTCACGACACGAAACTTAGTTCAGCCATGCACATGCAGATTCTCTCATATTGATTATTCATTTAATTTCCCTGTCCAAATTAAGCCGCAAAAAGTTCGCTTCACTTGATATGGAGATCATTTTTTTTATAACGAGAAGAACATGCTTAATTTTTTTTCCGGGTTATCTCACTGTCTTTTATATTGTGTTTTTTTATATTTACATTACTTTTGATTAAATTTGACAAATATATTTCTCTAGAAATAGGCTATATGCTTGCTAGTGCCGATTATATAAATTATATGAGATGTGACTTATATATATAAGGCTTATATAGAGAGAGATATTAGATATATAGAATAAGGGGTTGGAAAAATTTCTCACCGCAAAAGTCTAATCTAAGTCATTCGATTATATATATAAAGACCGTCCATATCTTTCTATTTCAATTAACAAAACCCTGTCCAGTGGTAGAGGTTGACCGAGCCTAACAACCTCTTAGACAAGTCTTGACCGAATTTGGCCGCGTGGCTAGAACTGGTCACGACTAGCCAAATCCGCATGCAATTGGATCGGCAAAGGCTAGGCTTGGTTGCCTCTCTCCCGCTGGGCGGGAAGAACGGATTTGGCCAGCCTTAGCCAATTTTGGTCAAGGGCGGTGAAATTTTTTTATTTTATCATAAAATTTGAATTATTTTTATAATTAAATATCCTAAATTTATATTAAAATTCAAAGAAGATTATCTTCCTAACTTCCCTCTGTGTAAAAAATTAAAAATAAAAAGTAAAAATTAAGGGTGGTGGGAATTTCAAGGAATGGACAAAATGGAATGAAATGAAAGATGTCTGTCGCACACGTACAACACACACGCGCGCACTCCCAATCATCCATCCCTCTCTCCCGTCGCCATGCCCACGCCTCTCCTCCTCCTCCTCCCTCCCCCCACCACCACCCTCCGACGCCGTCCTACTTCTACCCTCGGCCCCGCCCATGGTGGAGAAGCCTCCGAGCGTCGGCCCAGGCGGCAGGCCGGGCGCATCGCCGTCGCCATGTCGGGGGATCTCGAAAGGGCGGGGTCTGTGTCCCGGATGAATCTGAACGAGTACATGATCACCCTCGACAAGCCCTTCGGCATCCGCTTCGCCCTCTCCATCCACGGCAAGGTCTTCGTCCACGCTCTCAAGCGCGGGGTAATGCTAGCTTTCTGTGCCATGCCTGATCTTCATTGTGTTTAATGACGGGTAGAGGGTAAAGATAGAAGGTTTTCTGTTGTGGGTGGGCCGGTGGTGTTCCTATTATCAGGTTCGATTGAAAATGGGTGTCTTGATTTAGTTGTTTTGAGTGTTGTTTTCGCCCCCTTTTTGATGGAATTTGATTGAAAGGGGGGTCTTGGTTTAGTAGTTTGGAGTGTTGATTATGCCTCCTCTGTGATGGTATCTCTGATGGAAAGTGGTTGTCTTAGGATTTGGTAGATTTTATGGAAGTGGGTGTCAAGATTGCTGTATTCCAGATTACACTTACTATATATTTAGGATCATTAATGGATAGCTTAGCTTGGGTAAGTTTGACGATCATCAAAAGTTTGAAGTTTCCTTAGTTGGGAGATGTGTGGTAACCACTAACCACAACACGTCCGTGTCGACTGCTGCACTAACTGTTCGACATGAATTTGAGATGGGGTGTCTTTGATTAGTTCATCAATGCTAAACGTGGTGATGCACCAATATCTTGGCTCTTCCTCACGATTTGCTGATACAGATATGCCTTGCCTTGAGTGCGAATGTACATCATTTAGCCTCTGGAATTCAATTCGCTATTTCTAATCGTTAAAGCTGATTGTCTTTCTTAGTACCTTTAGGATTGCTCTTGGATTGACCTCTTGTACCGGGAAGTACTCAAGATGCTTATTATTTGGTTAATGGATGGAAAATTGGAATTTCGTGCCTTGTTTCAAGATTGAAATTTTGCCACCTTGTGTTTTTCAAATAAGTAATTGACGGGAAAACAAATTTAGCTGGCATTAATGGTAATAAAAATTCATTTTGTAGGGCAATGCAGAGAAGTCAAGAATAATCATGGTGGGTGATACGTTGAAAAAGGCAAGTAACTTTTCAGACAGTGGCTTTATTGACATTGAAGACTTTGGGGATACAGAGTACGAAATTATGTTGGATGTCATTTGTTCTGTTTTGTAACTGCTTATATTAGAAGTTATTTGTCTGAAAGACATTTTATTAGACCAGGGTTCTTGCCATTGATGAGCTTGCATGCATAGATTTGACTGTGTGAAACCAAAAATTATAAGTGAAGGGATTTGTCTTCCTAGCTTTCCATCAATGATGGCATGAATTATCAGTTCTCCACATGAAATTTGTATTTGTGCGTGTACATGGCTGTACATCCAGCAGAGCTTGCAACTTGTTCTGTCACTATACTTCAACTTCACGTTATTAACTTGGACATTTGTAAAGTACATTCTATATCCAGGTTCCTATTCGTCGCAGAAAATTCTTGTATTTGTAAAGTACATTCTATAACCAGTTTAGGGTCAAACAGAAAACAAACATATGATTATTCTTCGAGGGAGCATTGTTATACTAGAGCAGTATAAGCTACTACCATTCGTCCATCGAGTTCTCTGTTTCTTTCACTTGTGTAGCTTTGTAGTTACCACAATATTCATCTGTCAGGCCTCTGTTTTTGTGAGATTTATGATCTGGCATATGTGAATCCTTGCTGAACTAAGTTTAAGTTTATCTCTCTCGTTCTTGTCAGTTGTTAAACTGAATTCCCTTCTCTAATACGTTTTTAGGAAGCTGGTGAAAGAGGAAAAAGGCCCCTTTAGCCTGATTCTAGAACGACCTTCTACACCCTTCCCAATTCATCATCTTCATATGGTTGGAGATTATGCCATTCTATATAATAGAGGCAACGTACCTTTAGCAACTTGGAACATGTCGCTGTTGGCTTCGAAATTTCAGCCAGCTATTAAGTGCAATGGAAAATCTGGATTTGTTGTGTTCTCCCCAAAGTTCCTCAGATCTGAAGGGTGGAAGCTTTTAAACAAAAATTGTGGAGACTTAGATTCTCAAAGAGATAACTATGCAGATTCGCTTGTGAAGCCCTTGAGTCCACTTGTTGGAATATTTTCAGAAGGAGATAGTGATGATGCTGAATGGGCTTATGGTAGCTTTCCATTGGAAGAGTATATTAAAGCTCTTGATCGTGCTAAAGGCGAGCTGTATTATAATCACTCACTGGGCATGCAATACAATAAGGTGGTGCTCTTGGCAGTAGCAGCTCATGGCTTGCATTTGTTCTTAAAAATGACATTTTTTAACTCCTTTTTATCATACTCCTTTTGCAGATAACAGAGCAAATATATGTTGGGTCGTGCATGCAGAAGGATGCTGATGTGCAGACTTTGTCAAATGTTCTGGTATATTTAGTCTTTAGGATGTAGATCTTTTTGATGTGCCACTACTATTATTTTGTCTTACATCTTCCTATTTGCGTTTATGAGCTGTATTCAACAAATTATGTTAGAAAATTTTAGAAGATTTCAATTAAAACCTCCTAGTCGATGCGGCCTGTGCAATCAAGCAACTGAATAATTGTATACATTTGCCATTATTTTCAACTTAATTATTGCCAGAACTCTGATGTTTCTTTCCTTCAGGTTGCCGAATCCTATATTTCACTTTGTTTTTGCTGTATATTTTGTTATTTGAAGTTCATCATGTCCAGCAATAATGTCAATGCATTGTATAAAATTTGCCGTCTTTTTATATCCTAGACTAATGGATCTGTTTATGATCAAATTATTCTTCAGACAGTTTTAAAGGTAATAACAACTGAGTATATATCTTTGTGTCAGGGAGTCACTGCTATTCTAAATTTTCAGAGTGAAAGTGAGCGAGCAAATTGGGGTATCAATTCCGAATCTATTAATGATGCCTGCCGAAGGTCTAATATTCTGATGGTCAACTGTCCTGTAAGGTAATTAGGTTCATGCTATTATTATTACGACTTTTCTAATGCACAAAATAGAAGTACGTTTTTAAACAGTATAGTTTTATTTATTGATCAGTTATGCTGAATTTCAAGTGCATAAACTACCAAACACAGTGTTAGACTGATTCAGGGAATGCTGTGAAATCCTTTGTCGCATGTTACTCACCAAGAGAAAGCACTAGCAATATTTGACAAGGGTATCACATCAGGGAGCCTCTGTTGGTTATTTATGCACTTTCTATCCAGACAATGTCCCCAGACAAACTGAACTAACCAGTTTGTACATTTATTGTGTAAGTTCATGAAAAATAGATGTTTTGAAAAATGATACTTACAGTATATGAATTTGAGATATTTAATACCTAATTAACCTTCTGAATGGTAATTAAAAAACATGCATTTGTCTCTTCTTTAATACCTGAGACTTTCAAGAGTTGGGTATAACATCCTGTTGTTTTTGCTTCATAAAATAATGATATGAATTACTATTATTAGTGCTAAGTGAATGATATCTTTTGTTATTTGGCTAACGTTTTACATTCTGATTAACTATGCTATTACAGGGAGATTGATTCTATTGATTTGAGGAAGAAGCTCCCTTTCTCCGTTGGGCTCTTGGTTCGATTACTGAGAAAGAATATGCGAGTGTATGTAACATGTACGACAGGGTTTGATAGATCTCCCGCATGCGTAATAGCCTACTTGCACTGGATTCAGGACACGGCCCTCCACGCAGCTTATGATTTTGTAACGGGACTGCACTCCTGCAGACCAGACAGGTAGCTTCACCTTCTCAGTTGTCATATTCATTTATTCACTTATCTCAAATTGTTTTAAATGAAAATTATGTTGAAGTGGAAGTTATTTGTTTGCATTAGATTTTCCTATACTTGATTGCAATACCTGGTTGCTGATGCATAAGTGATGATAGTTTGTATATTTTTTAGGAAAGGAAACTGTTGAGTGAACGAGGGAATAATATTTTAGAGAGGATTATTGTTTACCAGAGCAGATAATAAACAAGCAATCTGTCGGTAGTTAGATATTCTTGCAAAGGTAATTGAGCAGTACGTCACTTGTAGGGACAGAAAACATAAAACAGCATTTCATCCCTATTAAAATGAATGAAATTGCGCTCTGCTTTATATTGGCCTGACTGCTTATGAAACATTTCCTTGACAGAACTGAACATTCCAAAAAATCTCTCCACTCCTGGAAACAGCTTTCAACATGTTTTCTTCCTTAAGCAAGTGAATTAACCATGTTATGTGATTTGGATTGCTCTCTCCAACAAAGTAGTGTCTTTACCTATTTTTCTCTTGGAGATGATCTGTGGAGTAATATATTTTTAATGCAGACCAGCAATTGTTTGGGCTACGTGGGATTTAATTGCTATGGTAGAAAATGGCAGGCATAATGGTCCTCCTACTCATGCTGTGAATTTTGTGTGGAATCATGGCTGCAGAGAGGTAGCATTGTCTGTTCTACAGTGATATTTTTTTCTTTTGAAAAAAAAAACCTTTATTGTGGTGTAGATAGCTGTTTGAATGGTGAATAACTATGATTTCTCTTTTACAATAGGGAGAAGAGGTACATTTGGTGGGAGACTTCACTGGAAATTGGAAAGAGCCTATCAAGGCTGACCATAAAGGTGGACCAAAATATGAAGTAGAAGTTCGGCTTCCACAAGGAAAGTAAGTCATGCTTCTTCTTCCTCAACCTTTGATTGGCAGCAATATTTGTTGGTCTAGTTTATATGCTCATGTACTTAGCTTCTACCCTTCTAGCATTTGAAACGAATCATACTCTTGAAATATTTGTGGCCAATTAAGCTAGTTTATTTATACCAATGGTATTTGGAGATTGGTTACTGACCACTTTCCTTTCAGGTATTATTACAAGTTCATTGTTGGTGATCAGTGGAGGCACTCAACATCACTACCAACGGAAGCTGATGAACATAGAAATATTAACAATGTTATCAGGGTTGGTGACATTGCCCGGATAAGATCCTTGGTTCCTTCTCGTCAGCAAATAAAGGTTAGAATAAGTATCCCTGAGAAAGCAGATCTCTATGGTTCTTGTTTTTGGTCGACTTATATTTCTCTTTTCTGATAGCTAAAATTTTCTGAAACCGTAAACATTGTATCATTCCTTACTGCTCTTGCAATGCAGGGCCCAACCATTGTTAAAGTGATCGAAAGGCCATTAACTGAAGATGAGCGTTTCATGCTGGCCTTCGCTGCTCGGCGAGTTGCTTTTGCCATTTCCCCAATAAAATTTGCTCCCAAATAGCGCAGCACGGTTCATTTTGGACCTTATGAAGGTGTTATATTCATAGAGCATGCACAAAAATAAGCTGTAATATAGTGTTTTTTTGTACTTCAAAATGATGTTAAAACCGGTCGGTTTGGCTATTATTTTCAGTCTGAGTCAATTTCAGGATACGTGTATTGAGCCGAAGTTAATAATGTGTTATGAACTATGAGGATCATATATATCCAAGTATATGATAATAATGTGAGTAAGACAATAATAGAATGAGTTATCAGAATATATAAAAATATCTTTTTTTATTTTAATATTAAATTGTATAATTATTTTTATGATGGATAATATATTATGACATGTTATAGAGCAGTTTGGGTGAGTTATTAGTTATATAGCATATAATTGTAATGTTATAAGGTGTATTATATTTTATAAATTTTTTTATTTTTTTGAATTTATTATGAGTTTGTTATTATTTTTAATCTGAGTCAGAATCGAGTCAAATTTTACTTATGAAACTACCCCTGAGACTCACCTCGACTTTCTCCTCCCCCAAACCTTGATCGTCATCCTATACCACCCTCATCTTCATCGTCAACGACCCTTTCGGCCATCATATTGTTGCAGATCAACATTGTCGAGCCTTCCCTTGTTATCGTCGTGTTGTCCCGAGCACCCCTGCCTATTGCTCGGTTGCCACAATGCCTGACGCCACAAGATCACGCTGCCCTTCTTGGGGTTGATTCATTGCTATCAGTCGATGCCATCCCCTTCGACCCTCTGATCATTTTCCCCATACCTAGCATTGTCGCCAATGCTCAATTTAACAAGTCCAACCCCGGTTGATTTGTTGTTGTCAGCGACGGTAATCGCCGCTGTTGCCATCCTCCCTACCACCACAATTGGGTTGAGCTACTCAAGTCGATGCCAACCCATAGCTTGATTGCTTCGTCGGAAAAGTCACCAGAAAGCTGCTAGAAATTGTCATAAAATAGCTGAAAATCGTCGAAAAATCGGATTTACTAAAATTAACTAAAATTTGCTAGATCTTCTGCCAAATTCATCCAGTCGAACCTGATCAAACTTTGGACGTTGTCGGGTGCCGAATTCAAGTTTTGAGCCACACGACAAAACGCTAGCTGTCACCGATTATCGACAACGTGAAGTATAATTAACTCCGGTTTAATTTCTTAAAGGTGATAATTATAGTACAACATGCTATGATTGATGAATTGATGTGTTAGACATTTTTATTGTAATAAAAATATGAATTTGCTTGATTGAACTGTATTAAAACGAATGCTAAGGACCTAATTATATAAACTAAGTAATTATTGTAATCTAATGCAACGTAGCATAGGAAATCTTATATGGATTTATGTGTGATTGATGTGAGTATGATTAATATGTGTATGCTATAGGATGTGTGAATGTATCAAAAGTGGGCGTTAGTTTTTAGTTTGATGTATAGGTACGGAGTAAGAGCTCGCCGCTTAGGCTCGTGGGCCCATTTAGGGCTCGTTCGCCGATTTACGTTCTATTCTATTGTATATTTATTTTATTACTTATATGACGAGTTAATAATCATCGAGGATGAGATCCCTCGAGTTTGATTTTAAAAATAAGATCCACCGTAATTTGCCTTCAGGCATATCATATAAATCTCTTCCCAAACCTATATATAGTTTTATCATGTTTCAGTGAGACGAGAGATGAGAAAATCGACTCGCATGTACTATGAGCAGGTGTACGTGCTAGTCAAAATTGGCTCTGGATTTGTGAGGGGGATATTCCATTCTCGAGGGATTCTGACAACTCCCGTATTAAGTTCCTCACACCCGGAGAAACGTGGAGGTTTACGGGTACTGTTTAGTATAATGCACATTTAGACCTGAGAGTACTCAGCTTTCGTGCTCAAGGCCATGAGAATTATGAAGGAAAAGAGAGGGCTTCAGATATACCGGTAGTCGCAAGGGACTAGGAAAATGAGAAAATATCCAGAGAGGCATCAGACCAGTCAGTTTCGGATGCTATCGGGTCTGCAACCCAATAGCTCATGAGTAGATGCCCTTAGGAGTGATCATGAGAAGTATATAAATATTTTCTTCAAAATAAGAGTCAGCTCTCATTTGCCAATTTGCTATGTAGTAATATTTTTAGACCAGTAACACTCGTTACTGACATTTCTTTTATATAAATGTAGGCAAGGATTAAATATTGGATACGTCGGCTTAGACAGAGGAGCAGTGACCTACCTTGTACACACACACACATGCTTGCCGACAGAATGTTTGTTTTAGCTGTTTTGGTTGTTTGTTATGTTATTATGAAAATGAAATTCTTATGATGAAATTATCTGATATAAAAGATGATATGATGAAGATTTTGGTAAATAGAAATGGATAGTGATAATATGATCCAAAATATATATTAGTGTGTATATTGAATGATAAAGTTGAAAATAAAAATTTGCCCGTGGATCGAGACCCAAAACGTAGAGAATATCTTGATGTGGCCGAATTAAATATTTATGTGAAAAGTATAGTGCAATGGATATATATGTATTTATGTATTTATCCAAGTTGATTTAACAGGGTGGCCCCTACTTGTACTTTTACAGGAGACTCTGTCCGCTTTATTTATAAAAAAATTATTAATTTTATCATAATTATTTTGATATATAACTAGTTGTTATATGATCAATATCATAGTAGTATATTAGGATTCCGTACATTCATTCATGCATAACGATTAATATCTTTTATCTTGAGATGCTGAAAGTAGATCCACTCGGATTAGGTTCGGGTAAGCCGATTTAATCGG
Organism: Piper betle; assembly: GCA_033002965.1. Classification (NCBI taxonomy): domain Eukaryota; kingdom Viridiplantae; phylum Streptophyta; class Magnoliopsida; order Piperales; family Piperaceae; genus Piper; species Piper betle. Next base: position 81,915 of record JAURVB010004322.1, read on the forward strand.
GACCCGTAAAATTCTTATTCAGTTTGCGAGGGAGCCGGATTCGAGGTGTCTTTCCCTTTAACAATGTCATCCTAGGCGCTCTTCAAGGGTAAAAAATAGGTCAACACTTGTATACACGACTCGTGCATAATGGGAGCTCTAGGTGGAGATGAAGTGCTTTTTTAAGCTGCAGAAACTGTTTGTCCAATCCACCATGATGCAGTAAACAAAATTTTCAAGCCATCTACAAAAACATGACATGGTAACATACTCTATACAAGCTATTTCACTCTTTCAACTGTTCAAGAAGTAAAATGCAGGCCATATATCACCAACAAATATCCTAGTTTCCTGGATATCAAAATAAGGATGTTGGGCAGGATGTCGACATTAGTATTGGCCAAATTGGCCAAGCAGTGGAAGATAATGCATAGTTATCTCTACTCAAGATATATATACTGCATGGTGAATCAACATAGATTTTCATGATAATGCATATATACTCTATACAATAATGCAAGACTGCATCAATGTCAAAGGCAACACTCAGTTCTGAAACTTGTGACCCCATTCATGCCTGCATTGGCTTTGTAAATGACAATAACATGAGCTCATTTTATCAACACCCATAATACTTTAAAAGGCTGCTATATAACAGGCTTCAAAAACTCCATTCATGGCATACAGCTATACAAAAACAGATGCAAGATGACAATGCTTGTTGCACGTTGCATCGCATTGTTTCAATTGCTGGAAAGAAGAAGCAAACTAGATGGGAATGGCAAGCAAGTACATATTCTTTATCTTATTCTTGAGAGAGCAAATGAGCTCAATTTGTTATCATGGGTCTCCTTCATATATATGGTACATTTACGGTACATATTCTCAAATTTGTAATATTGAGACAACCATGAAGTAGCTAGTTAGTTTTTGAGGGCGGTGGGAAGTACTTCTAACACCCCGAAGATCGGGTGCTAAGTAAAATATTAGGTTACGGAATTAGTTTGAGCTTGAGTCTGGTCGTTACGAATAATTTTTAATTAAAACTGTAGCCTTCACGAGATACATCATGTAATCGGGTCTTATGATTGAAATTTTGAGTTGAAGTATGCGACAGAACCTTATTTGTTGGCCCTAGAAAGAACCTCATCTGTTGGCCCTAGAATTATCTACTTCTCTGTTACTGTAGACATTTTAGCCACGCATACTAGTACCCAATAATTATATCATATCAGCTGGTCTTTTGACAAGCTCACAATGCATGGCCATAGCAATGGCTTGCACTGCCTCTCCAACAATATCCAATCCTAATCTGCAACCACCAAACAGACATGGCTCAAACTCCTCCACCTTTCACCATCCTTATCTTCTCCGGCTAGTGTATAAGCATGGCCATGCCATTGCACCCTACTGGTACCAATGTCTACTGCTTCGTTGCAGAGCTGCTGCTTGGGAGGCTCCCTCTGTCTGCCCACCAAGTCTCCTTTAATTAGATTTGCCAACTCTTGCATCTCCTCCTCCCTCACCAACAACAACGTCCCTCGTCTGATTAGGAACAAACCTGTTTTTGCTGCCCCTCCTCACATCCTAGCTCCCACCTCTCCTACCTTGGTAAGAGTGTATATCACTACTCAATATCATGCATTCTGTTATATATGTATATATTGCTTCATGTTTGGTACAATGTACGTAGCATGGCAACGTATTATACGTACATGTATGATATGTATGTTCATTGTCATCCTATGGCAATACCATCCAATAAGGAGGATCATGAGGAGTGAAATATTAGAGGGGATAATGTTAATATTTAGTATAATGTAAGATTAATAATAATGTGAATATTTGGATAATGTAGGAGAACTAGCTAGGAGAGGGGGGCACAAAAATGTCGAGTGAGCAAAGTTGTGGAAGGTGCTTTGGACTGGTTACAGATTGGCTTTGTTGCACTACCAAATTATCCAAACCGGTTGAAGAAGAAGATGGCTTCAATCAGAAGAGGGTGAGCATGAGCCACCTTTTGGGAACTCGTATTAGACAATCACTCATATATTGTCAAAACTCAAAACCCAGCTTTTCTTTCAAGAAAAAACAAATCTAAATAAATGCATTAATAAGGACATGCAGCTCCTAATTAGATGGCAATTTTTTCAAGTAACAATCATCTCATAAAGATTATTTAACATCGGACGACGACCTCGATTGTTAATTTCATCGATTTTTATTCAATTTTTGGTACAAAATCGATAAATTAATTCGAATTTACTTCAGGGTAAATGTTAAATGATGACAGGATGACGACGACGTTGACCAGGAAAAAAATGTGGGTCAGATTGTCCAATCTTTTCACTAACAAAATCAACCAATAGGCCCAAGCTAAAATAAGAGCCATTCAGTGCCGGCTTGAGCTGCTTGAAGCGGTCATGGCTAAGGAATACTAGGTGGAGTTAGGACTAAACAAAAGATCAAAAACCAAAATTTATGGTGATGATTGAAGGGACCTCCATTAAACAAAAACGAAAAAAACAATGACAATCTACGATTTATAAATAATATTGATTGGAACAAGAAGTAGCCTACATTTCCCAAGCTTCTCCTTCTCTTGATCTGTTATATTGTCAGCACTTCTCCTTTGCAGCTCTGACATAGAACAATCTATGAGGTCTGTACATTTGTAATTCAATCAATCTGTCTTCTCCTACCAGTGCCAATGGCCAATTTCATGTTTGTGATGTTTTTACATCTGGGTTTTATCTTGTGATGGTAGTGCATACATTTTTGGTAGCATGCATGAGATTGTATAAGATAAGAACATGAATATTTTGTTGTATCACACAGTAGATTCCTAGACTTGAAGATTCATGTGATATGATGAGTTTGTGATGTGGGTGCAGAAGGAAGAAATGGGGAACGATGCATACGAGGCTGCTGTTGAAGGACTCAACAAGCTCCTCAGGTATATACCTGCATATATACATATGTCTATGTCTACCTCTGTTTTCAACTGATCTATATCAAACATATGTTTTGTGGGCAATTCTTGTTTGATGTTCTGATTCTTTTATTGATGGATTTGCAGTGAATCCAAGGGGTTAGAGGCAGTGGCAGCAGCTAAGATCGACCAGATCACAAACGATCTCAAGATGTCGTTGGCCGAGACGAAGGCTCTCCCACCTGTACAGAGAGCCAAGGCTGGATTCGACTACTTCAAGAAGGCGAAATATTTGTAAGAATCAATAACCAACCATGGCAATTCAGATTATATAAATGTGCATATGTACATGTTTTGATATGCTTTCAATCCTATCAAAGAGGAGGGTAGAATGTCAGTTTCATCTTATAACATATAGATTTTGATATGCTTTCAATCTTATCAGGCAAGAGGAAGGCAGATAGATTGTCATCTTCTTGTTGTGATTTGGGGTGTTAGAGATTTTTGGGCAGTCGGTGGATTGATTGTCGAATGCCAATAAATGATGTTTGCAGGAAGAATCCTGAGCTGTATGGAGAGCTGGCCAAAGGGCAGAGTCCCAAGGTATGAAACTAGAATAGACCACAAAAAAGCCGTTTGACTTCCAATTCCTACCTCTCCCATTTCTTCCTCTCTTTTTTAAAAATCAGAAAAGAAAAATATTACATGATTTTATCATGTTTGTTGACCTCAATTTCGTTAAGTTTGTACCTGAAGTGTAACCGTTATTAAAATGTAGTTATGGTTTGTGAGTTATCTTATTGTATTCATCAACTAAAATATTACAACATTTTTAATAGAATTTAGTGTTAATTAAAGAGACTAAACAGGGATCTACCCAACACTTTTTACTTAGAAAAAAAAAGTATAGCATTCGAAAGGAGATAAACGTTATATTAGTGAAAGATGCTTCTAGTAAGTACCAACTTAAAATAAATCAAATGAAAGAAAAGAAAATTAATTTCAATATTTTCTTTTTCTATTTGATATCATCTCTTGCATTTTCATCTTAGTCATACACATTAGAAGCTCCCTTATCAAAGCCATGTCAAAATGAGCATAAAATCTCCCTTTCATGGATTTGAGATGTATGCAAATTTAAAAGGCCACATCGCATGGTCTGCGACGGGAGTTTTTTCACACTCTAGAGGTTAAATACTACGTACCAATTTTTAAACCACTAACACTCAAGTTACAAGAACACCATTTTTTATGGGTATGTGACAATTTTTATCATTTTGGCAAGGAAAAATATTTCTTGATCGGCAAGCCAAAAAAAGTGAGCTGATAGTTTTGGAAAGGTGGAAATAATTTTTTAGGACGCGTGTTGGTAGTTCATTAATACCTAAAACTTTTTCTGATAATTGATGTTTCAAAGTTGAAAAATAATTGACTGTAAGACTCAATAGCAATAGAATCATAAACAACTGTACCCACTTTTTCTTGAATAACAAAAGTGTGGTAGAGATGTTTAGCAGTTAAGTGATCTGCTTGAACGAACCTGATTGGGCCTTACAGCCACGTCAAAGTCTAAAAATGTCATGTTCTGTTGAACCTTCACAGTTCATGGTGTTTGCCTGCTCCGACTCCCGAGTGTGCCCTTCTCACATACTCGACTTCCAGCCTGGGGAGGCCTTCGTTGTTCGGAACATAGCCAACATGGTTCCAGCGTATGACAAGGTGCCTCAAGTCCCCCAACCCCGAATCCTTTCTTTCTTCTTTCCAAGGTACTAACTTCTTAATAACTACTTGGTTGATGATGCAGGTCAAATACTCGGGAGCTGGCTCTGCCATTGAATATGCAGTCCTGCATCTCAAGGTACACAGCATCCTTGCCGATCAACTATATGCGTCAAACTGTTAAAAACTGGTTCTGGGCTCTTGATAAAAATTGCAACTTTATTGTGTTCTACAGGTGTCGAACATTCTTGTCATTGGGCACAGTTGCTGTGGTGGAATAAAGGGGCTCATGTCCTTTCCCTTTGATGGGAACAGCGGCACGTAAGCGGATATTCAATGTCATATAGCTTGTGCTATAAAATGCTGCTGATCCGAGAAATTTAGCATGAATGTTAATAACATCAACCTTGTGTTGTTGATAAATGGGGCAGTGACTTCATTGAGGACTGGGTGAAGATCGGTTTGCCGGCAAAGAGCAAAGTGCAGTCCGAGCAAAGCACCCTTCCTTTCGCTGACCAGTGCACTGCTTGCGAAAAGGTTAGTCTTGCCACATCATATACCTATATAATTCTTTTTCTAATGTATTATCCATGGTTGCATAAATTGGAATCGGAATCGGAATCGGTTTTCCAGTGAATCGGAATCGGAATCGGAATCGGTCTGAATCGGCCAGGAATCGGTTCAGTTGAATCGGTCCAAATTAATTTAATCGGTTATATATAATAATTTGATAATTCATAATATAAATATATTAAAATTAGGTATTGATGTTATTTTGATATTATTCTGTGTATTATAGTTTATGATATTTTTAAATATTTTTTAAGATTTTTTTTAAATTATTTATAAATTAATTATTATTTTTGACTCGAGTTACACTCGAGTCAACTTTTAATTACGAGAATGCCACCCTCCCTCCCTACCCCCGCCGGCGGCGAGCCCGGAGTCGGGGACGCACGGCGGAGGCGGAAACGGGGCGGCGGCGTGGTCGGACGGCCGTGGCGGAGCTGCGGCGGAAGCGGAGCGGAGGGCGGCGACCCCGGAGTCGGGGACGCACGGCGGGGGCGGAAACGGGGCGGCGGCATGGTCGGACGGCAGTGGCGTGGTCGGACGGCAGTGGCGTGGTCGGACGGCCGTGGCGGAGCTGCGGCGGAAGCGGAGCGGAGGGCGGCGGAGCGAGCGCGACGGCGGAAGCGGGGAGGGTTTTAAAAGCCAAATTACCATTTTACCCATGCTTAATTAATTTAATTAAAATCATACCTAGGGTATTTTAGTAATTTCGTAAAAAACCGATTCCGATTTAAATCGGCCGATTCCGATTCCGAGTTAAATCGGTTGGAATCGGCCGAAATCGGCCGATTCAGCGACCGATTCGGGGCCGACCGATTCGGCCCCGAAATCGGATCGGCATCGCGCCGATCCGATTTAAATCGGCCGATTCCGCACGGAATCGGCCGATTTTCTCAACCCGGGTATTATCGCGAATTGGGTTCAAAAATGAATCCTATTCCACCATTCCACTCGACCAAGAACTACAACATTGCTCAAATTCTGAAATCCATCCAGTTTTTTTTATTTTTGGTCTTCCTCTGCTCCTCTTTGCAAATATATACTTGATTATCATTTATGGGAGGATCTCGAGTTATTTGGTCTAATAATGTGCAGGAAGCTGTGAAATGTGTCCCTTGGAAACCTGCTGACCTACCCATTTGTTAGAGAAGGTCTGGCCAAGAAGACCCTGGCTCTTCAAGGAGGCTATTATGATTTTGTTTCTGGAGCCTTTGAGATTTGGGAGCTTAACTATGGACTTTCATCCCCTTTTAAAGTGGACTGAGACAATAATGTTACACTCTAGCTAATAGTTTTTTTTTCTTAGGTCTCTTTTGTAACTTATATGCTTACTTATAATGTGATGAATAAGATGTTTTGGTCTAAAACATCGTACTTGTAAGCCAATCTTACAATCTATATCTTATTTGAGCTTTTTGACGGACAGAGATCTCTCTCAAACTCTTCCTTGGCAACTTAATGGAGAATGGCATAACTAATTACTTTTTGAGAGATATCAAATAATTGGCACACACATCAGGCAAAGTTTATATATTATTTTCATCGGACAAAGTCAGAACACACATCTCATCATCATCCGAAAATATTCTTCAGATGAAATCAATAATCTTCAACTAGGATACACATCTAATTGGGAACATTCAACCTCTAATTAGAATACACTCCAATTAGGAATACACTTAACCTCTAATTAAAAAAATACTCTAACTAAGAAAACTCATAATTTCCAAACAAAATAGTAACCTTAATTATGTTAGGCCTTTTGGGGGCCTAAAGGGCCAACAGTAGTATTAGAGCTTAGTTGAGGACCTAAAGGGCTCAAAAGTGGTATTAGAGTCAAGTTCGAGTTGGGTTTGCCTATGCCGATTGTTATTATTTCCTTCATAGGTTTACCTGATGATTTGAGCGGAGTTTGCTAGGTGGGGCCATCTGATGTGTGAAGAGGATTTATTGGATTTATCCCACATCGGTTGCAAATGATGTTACTGAGTTGTATATAAGTTAATAAGAAAACCTTATTCTCCGAGTCAATTTTCGGATTAAGAGAAGCTCGTGATACCTATTGCAAGTCCCTTTTGGTTGGCCAAAAGGCCTAACAATGGTACCAAAGCTTGGTTAGGCCCAAAGGGCCCTTTCTTGTGAGGAGTACTGATCCCTTTGTTTCTTCCCTTCGGAGATGGCTAGAGGCAAAACCTTGTTCGAGTCCACTATGTTGTGTCAGATCTTACTTCTACTTTAGCAAATCTGATTGGTGGTTCTTTAATCACAACCACTAAGGTGAATGGCAGTGCTAATTTCATTCAAAGGTCAGCCTCCATTACCATGTTTCTAGTTTCCAGGGATGAAGAGAAGGCCCCCAAACAACCAGTGCAAAGTGGGTTAAGGAGGATGCCCAGGTGCGTGGATGGCTCTCTAACAGTATGGAGCCCCATGTTTCTGCAAATGTGGTGTTGCTCAAATCTGTGTATGTTGTTTACACTTCAGTGTATGATTCTTTTGCTTCTGAAAAGAACGTCAATAGGATATATGAATTATGTGAGGGGGTCAAGCAACAAGGGAGATCTCTCAAGGAATATTATAGAGCTTGGTCGTGTCAGCTATATCCCGAGGATATAGATACTTGGCAACGCCTGCGAGAACAACTCAAGGTGTCATCAAAGCACCAATTCCTTACTGTTGCAGACCTTTGTTCCTCGAGTGTTACCTTCTCAAGACTTTCCAGTATTTCATAGTGGGGAGCCTGAGAACACTACTCTCAACACTTCCATGTATGCTCCCTTAACTCGAGAAACTCAAGGAAGGGGTAGAGGGCGTGTGAGAGGTGGTGGTTGCACATCTAAGAGAAGACAGGTTTTGTGAGTATTGTAATACTCCAGAACATGTAGAGGAGAAATGTTGGAGTAAACATGGCAAGCCTGAGTGGGCAAAGAAGGCTTCCTCCCCTTCCTCCACTTCGTATGAAGCTGGTGTTGAACCCACCTTGAACAATACTCCTGTTCAATCTGCCAGCCGTACGGTTACAGTTACTCGTGAGGACTTCGAAAGCTTGCTGAAACTTGCCCACGGTGAATCCTCCTACCATCTGCATCCAATGCCAGCCTTTCCACTCGTGTAGTTGATCCAAACATGAGGTGGCTTGTTGACTCTAGAGCTTCGGATCATATGACAGGTAATCCCTATTGTTTCTCTACTTTTACTGTTTTTTCACCACCAAGGAAGATCATCTTGGCTGATGGAAGATCTACACCGGCTATGGGACAATGAAGAGTTTATTTGTCCAGTAGGTTGTTTCTAGATCATGCCCTTCTTGTTCCAGCCTTTCCCAACAGCCTTATATCTGTTAACAAACTGGTTACCTCCTTGTTGGTTGTTCTTGTTACATGATCGAACTTAAATGATTACTGTTTTTAAAGTTCTAAATGAAATCCAAACTCAATTTCTGCCACCCCTAAAGCGTTTTGATCAGATAATGCTCGTGAATACAAATCTAGTCAATTTACTTCACTTCTAAAGATCATGGGTATTATTCATGAGAGCTCTTATCCTCGTACACCGCAATAGAATAATATAGCTGAGAAGAAACATGGGTTCAAGTGCCATGTAATTTTCACTGATGGTTTTAGTAGAATGAGTTGGTTGTTCTTGTTACATGATCGAACTAAAATGATTATAAAGGGTTCCTAAATGAAATCCAAGCTCAATTCTCTGCCACCCCTAAAGTGTTTCGATCAATAATGCTTGTGAATATAAGTCTAGTCAATTTACTTGACTTCTAAAGACCATGGGTTGTCCTCGTACATCACAACAGAATAATGTAGCCCAGAGGAAACATGGTCATTTACTTCAAGTTATTACACGTTTACTTTCTTCTATGAATGTACCTCAATCATATTGGCCTGAGACATTGATGACTAACTTGTTATCTTATTAATTGCATGCCTAATTTTGTTTTAGGTAATAAAATACCCTTCTTTATTCTTTTTCCTATTCGACCTATCCATAGCCTGCCCCCTCGTCTCTTTGGTTGTATGTGCTTTATTCACAATTTTTAACCTGCTCTTCCCCCTAGATCAGTACGTTGCATCTTCCTAGGATATCCTAATCAGTGGATGAAGCTCTTAAGGACCATCGTTGGCTGTGTGCTATGCAAGAAGAGATACAGGCACTAAAGGAGAAAAGGACTTTAACTCTTGGCCCCCTTCCTATCGATAAACATCCTGTCGATTGTCGGTGGGTCTATTCCATCAAATTTCGACCATATGATGCAGTAGACAGATTTAAAGATTTAAGGCAAAACTTGTTGCCAAGAGTTATAACCAAACCGAGGGTGTTAATATCCATGAGACGTTTTCCCCTGTTGCTAAACTTAACTCAGTTCTAATTCTCATCTCCTTGGCTGTCACTTTGATTGGGACTGATTTCAGTTTGATGTGAAAAATGCATTCTTGCATGGTGATCTCTGCATGAAGAAGTTTTTATGCGGCAACCCCCTGGGTTTGTTTCTGAGAGGGAGCCAGATCATGTCTGTATCCTCATAAAGTCCATATCTGGTTTGAGACACTCACCTAGGGCATGGTTTGATCGGTTTAGTGGCATGTTGCTTTAAGTTGGTTTCAAGAGGACAATCTCTGACTATTCTGTGTTCAGCAAACAAACTATGCATGGTTGTATCATATTTGTTTATGTGGATGATATCATCGTATCAGGTAGTTATGTTGCAGGCATACAAACTACAAAGGAGTGGCTTCGACCACAGTTACACATTAAGGATCTGGGTACAATTCAGTATTTTCTAGGCATTTTGGTGTCAAAAAATAGTTATGGTATTTTGCTGAATCAAAACAAGTACATTCATGATTTATTGCATGAAACTGGATGTCAATAGTTGAAGCTGGCGGATACCCATTGGAATTGTTGACTAGACTTGAGCCTAAGGTTGCAGAAAGTTTGAAAAATCAAGGCAAATACAGGAGAATTGTAGGTATACTCATCTACCTCACTGTAACTAGACCTAATATTTCATTTGTTGTGAGTGTTGTGAGTCAAGTTATGTAGGATCCAAGGATTAAAGCAGCCATCCATGTTGCAACTAATCCGATATTCCATGAACGTACTAAACACATAGAGATTGACTGTCTCTTTGTTAGAGGAAAAGTCCAAGATGGCACCGTGAGTTCATATCATACAAAAGTTCAGATGACAGATCTTTTAACTAAAGCTCTACTTGCATCTAGACATAGAGAACTTCAATCCAAGCTCTGTTTGGTTGATTCCTAATCAGAGCTTGAGAAGTGTAGAAGATTACGGTGTTTTCCATTGTTTAAAGCTGTTAGACGTGTTTGTTAGTTTGTTTTGTGATTGTTTGTTATGTAACCAGTTGTGCAGTCTGTTTAGTGGCTGAAAGTTGTTCATGATTTCTGTGAACAGACTAACTGTAAATACTGAATTATAAATATAGCAGTGAAGAAGGTGTTACTCAGTGTTGAGAAAACCATAACCTATTCTAGTGTTTTCACAGAGTAGTAGCTTGCAAATAAATGTGATTAAGGCTATCCAAAATAGAGCTTAGAAGAATATCCACAAGGCAGCAATATCCAATTATATGTTAATTACTATATTATCGATGTCATACAGACACAATCAGAAATTAACAAAATGCATGCGCCGATCGAGGGAAGCAGGCACTAGCTGGTGCAGACTAAATTTTTTTATAAAGTTGATTAATCAAATTCCAAACATTAACAACCTCTTAACTAAACTTAAGCCTCAAAAACCAAATAAATATTCATGATCCAAACTAAATCTTACAAGAAACAAATAAAATAGATCTCTAATTTGCTTTCCCAATTCATGCTTCCTAAATTATTTTTGCTTCTTGATCCGGTGGTATTTGGTCTCATCTTCCCCCCATTCTTGTACCCCATCTTCCTCTTCAAATCCTTCCACAGACTCACCTTCCTTCCCCTCCCTTCCACACTACCATCTCCGCACTTCACACACTCCTCTCCCAGCAGTCTTGCACCCATATTTACCTCCCCAGCAAGCTCCATCTCTTTCGACCCCAACTGCAGTACCGGGATAGAATTACCGGCCGGTAACACCTGATCTGGATCATTAATGGCCTCTTGCATTCTGACCTGCAGCAAAAACAACACTTGCACCACCAATCTCAATGGTAGCCTCTCGTTCTGGGCCGCATGGCCGAGAGCCGAGGAGGACATGCGATGGACGTCGAGCAGCCGGCACACCTTTTCCTTCTCCTACTCGGTCAAGTTCCTGTGCGCAGACAGATACCCATCTATGGCGCTGTAGACGGCGTCGGTGCAGTCCCCGAGCTCGGCCAGGATGAATGCCACCATACCCGCCAACGACACGATCAGCTCGATCCTCAAACAGGGGTCGCCGGAGACATGGGACAGGTAGGCCGTCACCAGGCGCAGGACATGGGCGATCCCGGACGTATCCGGCAAGGAGTAGTTGCCGTAGAAGTCCTTGAGCATCCGTATCACACACTCGACGTCGTACTGGGTCTCCTTGGAGTAGCCATGGCAGGGTATGAGGAGGTCCTACGCGTCGGGCTTGGTGGTGCCTTGACATCCTAGCTTCCTACCCTTTTCTGCACTCGTGGCCGGCCTGTACTTGGGTGGCTAACCGGAGCATCCCCGACAACATCTTGCATGGCATCGCAAAGCTGCCTTGTATTATGACCCGGCCAGCAGCAGGGAGCTGGCTCATGCCACAAGCAGGAGGGAGCAGCTTCTCCACTGCTTCCATCACCTCCTTGCTCGGGTGCTTCGCCGTGTAACGAAAGAGGCAGTCGGCGGCGTACTCCGACGGCACGCCGACTCGTAACATGGCCGAGATGGCCCGTTCGAACAGTGGAAGCCCCAGTTCGACCAAGTCTTGGGTCTCTGCCAGATTAGAAGGCAACCTTCCTGTGTTAGGTACTGCTTGGAGCGACACTACAGGTGCATGGTGGACGAGCTTCCCGAGAAGGAGGGAAGGGTTGGCAGCGGCCATGGCTGCGATGGAGTCGACGCAGGAGCCGACCAGGCCGAGAGCGTCGGCCTGGTCGAGCAGTCTCTCGCATGATCGGAGAGCTTGGATTGATGAGCTCCAACTGGGCAAGACCTTGCGGTGGAGGAAGGTGAGGCAGAGATTGAGGAGGTTGTTGGGGGAGTGCGCCTCGGTCATGTCCAAGTGGGAAGCGGTGCAAGAGAGGGGACGACGTTCGCCGGCGAGAGGTCTGGTTCCCGGCCGTCGCAGAAGTCGAAGGCCATTTTGAGAGTCTTGACGTCGCCGGGGAAGTCTGGTAAGCAGCAAGGGATGAAATGCTGGCCGTGCATGGCCTTCTCCTTGGCCATTTTGCTTAGCTTCCCTGACCTTCCCAGCAGGTTTCTCTACTAAATCACAACACAAATGTTCATACTTCAATGCTACATGCACTTCAAATTAAACTAATCGAGATGCTTTTCTTTTTATTTTTGTGTGTTTACAATATTCAAATCGGTTCAAGATCAACTCTCATTTTAAATCAGTCAAATTTGCAGAACGGTGAAAACTATACTAATACTTATGCATTGCCGGTTCAAAACGGGGAAAAATAAAAGGTGTATCCGGTTATTTATAATCATATGATCCTGAAGTATTTGGGATCATGCCAAATTGGAAAAAAGGAAGAAGAATGTGCGTTAAAATGAACTTATACTTGTTACATTCATAATAACACACTTCATATAGTTTTCACAAGCAACTGAAATTTTAAATAAATAGAAGATTCGGTCGAAGCAGGGATACATTGCAATAAAGCCCGATTCCATTATTTATGCCAAAAACAATTGATTGAAACAATAGAGAAAGAGGGATCATGTAAAACCCACGATTCGAATCAGGGTTTTAGATTCATTGGTTCGACCATTATTTTTGAGTTGAGTCAGTTTCAGAATACATTTATTGAGTTGACGCTGGTCGCGTGTATGAGCAATGAGGGTCATGGGTACCCAAGTATATGATGATACCGTCATGAACACATTAGAACAGAATGAGTTATCAAAATATATGAGAGTACGCCACTTATGTTTTTTTTATACATATAATGGATCATAAAATTAGTTTTAGGCCGTTTACTGCGTTAGGATGTGTTACGGGCAGTTTAGATGGGTTGATAGTTCTAGAGCATATCATTGTGATGTTTTGGCGTTTGTTTGAGTTTATGGGATTTTTCCCGATTTTTATGAATTTTTTTAGGATTTAATACGACTTAGTTATTATACTTGACTCGAGCCAGAGACGAGTCAAGTTTTATTTATGAAATTGCCACCTAGTTATTTTTCTCCCCTCCTGACATCTTCTTCCCAAAACCCTTCCCAATGCTTCCCCCATGCGTGCCACTGTCGTTGTCGCCGAGGCGACCCGACCGCCGATCGTCGCTGTCTAGCCTTGCCACGGCGTTGTTGTGCCGCCCTGACCAACCCCGACCACTGTCTGGCCGTTGCGACGCCGAAATTGCCGCGCCTAGCGCCACGCTCGGGTTGTGCCCGTGTCACCGATCGCGCCGCCGGCGACCGTCGCCACCATGATCCAGCTTTAGCCTCGACACCCTCGACCACCCAGCGACCTTCCTCGACCGGAGTGGAAGCCATCGCCGCCCAGGCTAGCCGGATCTAGCTACCCATTGCCGCCGGCCCTGTTTTACCCATTTTTCGGTGAGGCGCCACCTCCGCCAACCATGTCGAAGCCGTAGATGCGTCGGGCTCGCCAAGTTGGTTCCAATGGTACCCAATACCATTGCTTTCCAGCCAGTAGACGCCGCCAACGGTTGTCGCCGGAAAACTGTCGGAAGCTGCCAGAAAACAGCCAAACCCGCCAGAAAACCGGATTTGCTGGAATTCACCAGATCTTCTGTAAAACCCACGATTCGAGTCAGGGTTTTATATTCAGAACCGGTCGGTTTGACCGTTATTTTTGAGTCAAGTCAGTTTCAGAACACATGTACTGAGCCGATGCCAATCTCGTGTATGAGCCATGAGGGTCATGTGTACCCAAGTATATGATGATAACGCCATGAACACAGCAGAAAAGAATGAGTTATCAGAATATATGAGAGTATGCAGTTCATTTTTTTAATATGATATATAATGGATCGTAGAATTAGTTTTAGGCCGTTTACCGCGTTAGGACGCGTTACAGGCATTTTGGGTGGGTTGATAGTTCTAGAGCATATCATTATGATTTTTTGGTGTTGTTTGATTTTATGGGATTTTTTCTATATTTTTTGGAATTTTTTTACGACTTAAATATTATTTTTGACTCGAGTCGGATACGAGTCAAGTAATATTTACTACTTTGCCACCACACACCCCCGCGCCCTTCTTTCTTCCCCTTACCTCGACGCACCGCCCTTGTGCACGTCGCCGCCGCTGCTGCCGGCACCGCCCGGCTACCGATCATCGCCGCCTAGCTTCGCGATGACATCGCCGTGCTGCCCCGACCAAGTCCGACCCCCATCGGGCCGCCGCGACGTGAGGAAGCCACGCCGCGACGCCGTGCCCACGTTGCGCTTCCGTTGCCAGTGACCAGCACCGCCGCGATCGATCGGTCGCCTCAGCACCCTCAGCCCTCCAGCGACCTTCCCCGACCGGATCTAGTCACCCTCAGCATCGCCGGCTCGATTTTATGCATTTTTGGTGAGCCTCCATGTAAAACCCGTGATTCGAGTCAGGGTTTTACGTTACCGAACCAGTCGGTTCGACCGTTGGTTCGAGTCGAGTCAGTTTCATGAACCGCGTGCTGAGTCGAGACCAGCCGTGATTTATGAGCGATGAGAGTCAGGTGTACCTGAATATATGATGATAACGTCGAGAAGATGGTGAGAAATGAGTTATCAGAATATATGAAAGTATGCAGTATTTTTTCTTTTTATATGTTTGATCGTAGAAATAGTTTTAGGCCGAATAACGCGTTAGGACGCGTTGGATTATATTCGGGTGGGTTATTAGTTATAGAGCATGCCATTTGGATGCTGTTGTGTTTGTTTTATTTTATGGAATTTTTCCATATTTTTCTAGATTTTTTTAGAATTTATTACGAACTAGTTATTATTTTGACTCGAGTCGGAATCGAGTCAATACTTAATTACGAGTTTGCCACTGAGAACATCTTCTTCTCCCTCCCGACCCTTCTTCCACCCAAACCCTCGCCGCCACTGTGGTGCGCTGCCGCCGCCGCCGCCGACGCCGTGCTGCCGCCGATCGACGCCGCCCCGCCCCGTCGTGCCGTCGCCGTGCCGCCACGACCCACCCCGGCCACCGTCTCGCCGCCACGACGCCGGAATCGACCCACGAAACCACCTCGGCCGCCGCCACTTCGGGCCGGATTCCGCCGCCGTCCGGGCCGCTCCGCCGCCGGTGTGACCCTGACGAGCACCCCCTCGCCGTTGCCGACGTTTCCCCCATCCTCCCGACCGCCGTCGAGGCCGGCCGGAGCCCCGATCGGAGCACACCGCCGTCGCCGCCTGTTTTCGACGCCGCCGTCGACGGCCATCGCCGCCTCGGTTGCTCTGTTTGACACCGCCATTGGACCAAGCTCGTCGAGCTGGTGCCGATAGACCCCCTGATTGCCCCGTCCCGAATCATCGCCGGAAAACCGTCGGAATCCGCCGGAAAACCGCCGACACTCGCCGGAAAACCGCCGGAACTGCCGGAAAATTGGATTCGTGGGAAATTCGCCGGATCATCCGCCGAACGCACCTGGTCCAATCTGATCGGACTTCGGACGCCGCTAGGCGCCGAATTCGAGTTTCGAGCCACGAAACGGAAACCCTAGTCGTCGCCGATTTTCGACGACGCGAGGTATAATTTATTTTAATTTAATTATTTGAAAGTATTGATTATTAGAATTGCATGCTAGGATTGGTGAATTGTATGTTATAATAATATATATAAATGTAGATTTGATTAAGGATAAAATATGAAATTGTTTGATTGAGTGGTGTTAAAAATGGAGGCTAAGAAATTAATTAGGGTAACTAGGCGATGATCACGATCTAATGCAGATTAGCCTAAGTAGGCTTGCTAGAATTGATATAGGTTGATGTGTGTTGATTGATGCGTGATTGTGTTGATTGTGTGTGCATGCTATAGGATGTGTGATTCATCATGCGGGCGTTAGTTTTTAGCTTGATTGTGTAGGTACGGTGTAGGAGCTCGCCGCCTAGGCGCGTGGACCCGTTTGGAGCTTCTACCAGGTCCGTTTAGGACTCGTTCTCTGATTTACGCTACTCTCTTGTGTATTTGATTTATTATGTGCAGGACTGAGTTAAGTGGCGTTTTATCGAATCCCACTTAACTCGGGCCATTTAGCCAACGATTTTCCGGATTAATAACCCTCGAGGATGAGATCCCTCGAGTTTGTTTTCGAACTTCAGATCCAGCTCACGTTGCCTTCGGGCCTATTGTATAAATCCCAACCCAGACCTATATATATGTATAGTTTTCGTGTTTTTGTGAGAGACTGAATGAGGGAAATCCGACTACCGTGCTACGCGAGCGGGCACGTGTGTGTCGACAGTGGGCTCTGGAATGGTGTGTGGGCCGTTTCATTCCCGAGGGATCCTGACAACTCCACCTTTGAGTTCCTCAAACCCGGAGAAGTGTGGAGGTTCACGGGTACTGCATTGCAGCGCATGTCTAGACTTGTGGTTTCAAAGGGTACTGAAGGCGACTGCCTGAGAGTACTCGGCCTTCGTGCTCAAGGCCAGGAGTAATATGGAAGGTGCAGAGGGCGGAAAGGAATGAGATTTGACGCGAGAAGCAATAGAGAAATGGCCGAGGCATGAGAATGTGAAAGATAGGGGGACGCTGTCGACCCGAGGGCGACGGCTCCCGTAGGTGCCCTGATGAGAGTTCTTGAGGAAGTATATGGTTTTCATTCAACAGGAGAGTTTGCTCTCCTGTGCCAGATTGATATTAGTTATTTTCCGGGCCGGTAACACTCGTTACTGACGGTTTTTCTATATATATGTAGGTGAGGAATGCGAGCGATGAAAGCTGTCGGGACTGCGGAGGAGCAACACAGAACCGCGCACACATGTACCTGCCGCGTGTAACGTATAATGACGGTGTGTTATTGCTATGTGAATGATAATTTTGCTGTGTTTGTTTAGATAAATTGCTTGATATGAAATGAATGGATAAATATGAATGAGTAGTGAGTTTGGAGTTTAGGCTCAGTTCAATTGAAACGAAAGAGATAGCGATGAATGCTACGGTAGATTATCATGTTTTATCGTATTTTGATAAAATATTTATATACCTTGTTGTGGATAATTTTTAATTAAAATTTTCTTGCCGTTGCATGGTTTTGTTTTGCTTGCACATCATAGCATGCATGTAGGACTACGTTAGAACCCACGCATCCCATTCATGCATTTCACATTTGCATCTCCATCTTGAAACGCCGAGAGTAGATCCTGGTCGGCTTAACCGAATCTAGTAGATTAGCGAACGGTTCGGTCGCCGGTGACATTTCCGGGTCGGTTCACGGGTGAGCCGAAACGGGGTGTTACACGCCACCTTCGTTGGCCGCGTCGACCTCGTAGATGAGTCGGGCTCGCCGAGCCGGTTCCAAGGGTACCCAACACAACCACTTTCCGGCCGAGTAGACGCCGCTAACTTCCGGAAGCTGCCGGAAAACCGCTGGAAACTTGTCAGGACATTGGAATTTCTGCAATTCGCCGTATTCACCGGATCTTCCGCGGGGCTCACCCAATCTAGCCCATTCAAGCTTCGAACCCCGATGAGCGCCAGATTTGAGTTCCGAGACACGCGACGGAACCCTAGCCGTTGCCGATTGCCGACTACGTGAGGTATAATTACACTCTGATTGAGTTATTTAAAATTGATGATGATTGTTAGTATAGCATGTTAGAATTGAGTAGTTATCATGATGAATGCCAGACTATGAATGAAGTTACATGATGTGATTGATAGTGCATGGAGGATAAGTAATCTAGTGAGATAAGTAAATTTGGGCATGATAGTCGAGTACAACGTAACTTAGGAAATATAATCAGATTGATATTAATAGGATAAGTTGGAATTACTTTCACATTTATAATTGTTGTTTGTTATGGTTGATGATTGAATTGTGTGTAATGTTCATTGTGTGTGATGCATCATTTAGTTAGCGGGCGTTAATATTTAGTTTTGCTGTGTAGGTACAGAGTAGGAGCTCGCCGCCTAGGTGCAATGACATGCTTGGAGCTTCTACTAGGTCCGTTTAGGACTCAATTCTGTTTTACGCTCTTCTATTGTATGTTTATTTTATTATCTGCAGGACGGGTTAAGTGGCGTTTTATCGGATCCCACTTAACTCGGGCCATTTAACCGAACAGTTTCCAGATTAATAACCCCTCGAGGATGAGATCCCTCGAGGATGATTTCGAAAACAAGATCCACCACAAGTTGCCTTCGGGCCTATTATATAATCCCTCCCCAGCCCTATATATATGTAGTTTTCGCATTTTTAATGAGACAAGAGATGGAGATACCGACTACACGTACCATGAGCGGATGCCGTGACAGTCAAAGCGGGCTCTGGATTAGTGCCAGTGGACTGTTCCATTCCCGAGGGATCCTGACAATTCCGCGTTTGAGTTCCTCACACCCGGAGAACGTGGAGGTTTACGGGTACTGTTTAGTACAGCGCATGTCCGGACTTGTGGTTCAAAGGGTACTAAAGGCAACTGCCTGAGAGTACTCGGCCTTCGTGCTCAAGGCCAGGATAAATATGGAGGTAAGGAGAGGACTTAAGATAAATTTTCACGAGAAGTACAGAAAAAGAAGTGCCGAGAGCGGCACAGTACCAGCAGCAGATTAGTAAGTTTGGGATGCTTATGGGTATGCAGCCCAGTGGCTCCTCAGTAGTGCCCTTTAGAGTGTTCACGTGAAGTATATGATGTTTTCTTTCATATGAGAGTTTGCTCTCATAGCCAGCTTGTTATAGTTATTTTATTTTTCGGACCAGTAACACTTGTTACTGACTTGTTTTTATACTATATGTAGGTAATAATCACGAGTTGGAGGAGCCAACTTGGACGGAGGAGCAATGAGGTCTTGTACACACACACATGTTAGATTTCTGAATGTTTAATATTGTGTTATTATGTTATTATATTGTGAATGACATGTTCAAATGCATGAGACATGATAGAATGTGAACATGATCAGAGATGCGTAGCAGAAGCGTGGTGGGTTGAAACCCCAGCTTCAGAATGAATTCATAATATGTTAGATTTTGTGTGAATGAAATCATGGATGCATGTGTGTGTGTGTGATATATATATATATATATATATATATATATATATATATATATATATATAATTTTGACAGGGTGGGCCCATAATTGCACTTTTAGGGGAGACCCTGTATGTTTTATTTCAGAATTTTTATCGTAATTGTAATGATGTGAAATTTAGGTTGCACGTCATCCATGTAGTATCATGTTAGGGTTTTATGCATTTATCCATGCATGACAAGTCGTATCTACATCTTAAGACGTCGAGATTAGATCTACACGAGTTAGGTTCGAGTTAGCCGACCTAACCGGGACCTGTAACATGCCAGTTCGGTTCACAAGCATGAACCGGATTTGGGGTGTTACATCTTCCGCCAAGCTCATCCAGTCGATCCCAATCGAACTTTGGACGCTGATGAGTGCCAAATTTGAGCTCCGAGATGCGCGACAAAACCCTAGTCATTGCCCATTGCCGATGACGTGAGGTATAATTACCTCTGAGTTAGTTATTTAAAATTGATGATTGTTAGCACAACATGATATGATTGAAATTGATGATTGTTAGCACAAGCATGATAGGATTGATTGATTCTCATGATAAAAGTCTGAGCATGAAAGAAGTAATGATATGTATGATATGATTGGTAATAGGTAAATGTTAAGTGATCTAATGATGTAAAGTAAATTTGAGCATGAAAATCGAGTACAACATAGCTTAGGAAATATAATAAAATTGGTGTTAATAGGATAAGTTGGAATTACTTTCACAGTTATAATTGTTAATTGTTATGGTTGATGTTTGTATTGTGAGTGTGTTTGATCATGACAAGTTTGATTCATCATTTAGTTAGCGGGCGTTAGTATTTAGTTTTGATATGTAGGTACGAAGTAGGAGCTCACCGCCTAGGCGCGATGACGTGCTTGGAGCTTCTACTCATGTCCGTTTAGGACTCGTTTTTGTTTTACGTTCTCTTCTATTGTATGTTTATTTTATTATTTGCAGGACGAGTTAAGTGACATTTTATTGGATCCCACTTAACTCGAGCGATTTAACCGACCAGTTTTCCTGGATTAATAACCCCTTGAGGATGATTTCGAAAACATAATCCACCACAAGTTGCCTTCGGGCCTATTATATAAATCCCTACCCAGCAGACTGTTCCATGAGGCGGATGCCGTGACAGTCAAAGAGGGCTCTGGATTAGTGCCAGCAGACTGTTCCATTCTCGAGGGATCCTGACAACTCCGCGTTTGAGTTCCTCACACCCGGAGAACGTGGAGGTTTACAGGTACTGTTTAGTACAACGCATGTCCGGACTTGTGGTTCAAAGGGTACTAAAGGCAATTGCCTGAGAGTACTCGGCCTTCGTGCTCAAGGCTAGGAGAAATATGGAGGTAAGGAGAGGACTTAGGATTTGAGACTAGAAAATAAAGTGAAAAAATGCCAAGAGCGGCATCAGCAACAGCAGATTAGTAAGTTTGGGATGCTTATAGGGTCTACAGCCCAGTGGCTCCTCAGTAGTGCCCTTCAAAGTGTTTACGTGGAGTATATGATATTTTCTTTCATATGAGAGTTTGCTCTCATAGCTAGCTTGTTATAGTTATTTTATTTTCCGGACCAGTAACACATGTTACTGACGTGTTTTTATACTATATGTAGGTAATAATTACGAATTGGAGGAGCCAACTTGGACAGAGTCACTTGCACACATGTCAGTCGATTGAGTGATTATATTTTGTTTATGATGTTATTATATTGTGTGAATGAAGTTGCGTGATATATAAATACATGTTTGCATATATATATATATTTATATATAGTATTTTGACAGGGTGACCCTAATTGCACTTTTAGGAGAAATTCTATCTGTTTTATTTCTGAATTTTTATCGATTTTGATCGTAATTGTGATGGTGTGTAATTTAGTTTGTATATCATCCATATAGTATCATATTATGATTCTGTGTATTCATTTATGTATAATGAGTAATATCTTCATCTTAAGACGCTGAGATTGGATCCGCATAAGTTAGGTTCAGGTTAGCCGACCTAACCGAGGCTTGTAACATGTTGGTTCAGTTCACGAGCGTGAACCGGATTTGGGGTGTTATAGATCACCTTGTTCAATTGGAAGGTTTTGCCGTGAACGTGAAGGACGATGCTGGGTACTCGAGTAGACGTCGAAGACCTGAAACCAAAGATCAGAGTCATGACTTGGAGCAAACACCCACGCATCGATCTATAGGAATAGATAGAACTTAGAAGAGGAAGGTTTAATTACCATGGTTTTTGGATTGTTGGGTTGCCATTGAATGGCTTCTAGTGCAGACTTTTGGGAGCTGTGTAAATACGGTAGTTCTTGAAGTAGAAGAAGAAAGGACGGGAATTTGAGAAGATTAACGTTGTGTTAGCATGCAACGCTCAAATATTCAAATGTTCCACATATTTGGGAGGATATTACTCAACAATCAACAACCATTGGCCGCAGACTTTTTAATCTTATTTCGATCGAGGATATCCTCATCAAGAAACCATTGATGTCTCTATGAGAAAAAAGAAAAGAGAGAGAAAATCTATATATCTTGTTTTGGCTCCTAATGGCTAAATGTATAAACTATAAATGAAGTCATTCCATGTATCCTTGAAAGTTTCACGATTCTATATTTTTATTGGTAAGGTTTAACATTTTTCTACATTTTTAAATACGAGGGCAAATTAAACTATTGTTTGGGATGCAAAGTGCTTTTATTTTCCCTCATGTTTGGTAGAAACAATTCTTGTATTGTTTGGAGAAGTAGTCTAATTGCTAAATATTATTAAATTTACATGTATTTTTATAAAATATCACCATTCAAATTAGATATTAATCGAGTACTTAATAGATAGGTCAAATCCTTATCTTATCTCAATATTTCTCGATATATAATATTTTTGACTAATTTAAGCAAGAATCTCATTTAAAACAAGCCATATTTGCAAATATTTAACATATAATCCTGAACCTACATTGAGCCATTTTTTATAAAACAATAAACAGATAAACACCAATTTCCTATTATCAATAAAAGATGAATTAAAAGTTGCGTTAAGATAAAAAAAGAGAGATTTGATCAATCAAAATATAATTAAAAAAAATAAAGAAATTACATTATTATAATATATTTATCCTTCAATTATCATTTGGAGTTTACCTTGAAGAAAGCTTCCCAAAAAAAAGCTTTATTTATAGTTCACAATTGTAGTTGTCCATTTACATATTTATGATATTAGGGGAATTGGTGAAGTAATTGATGATTTTGCCCTCAAAAAATGTCTGACTGGGTAATTAGAAATTCTATTGAAGGTGAACTGTCAATTTAGTATCCATCCCCCTCAACTTTTTGAATATGTAAAATTGCCCCCAAGCATCATAAATTATGAATAATATAGCCTTTTTTTGGAAATCTCTCGAAATAAAAATATGCCTAACATATCAATTAATCTATTTATAAAATATGTAAAATTAGATTCTATCTCTCACCCATGTGATGTAATATTTTAGGTAGCTACTACTAATTAATACTAAAAATCAATATACTAAAAAATGATAAATGAAAAAGTTTTCTACCTAAGGCGTCAACCGTCTGGACAAAAAAGAACACCGGAGACGATCAAATTTAACTGAAGGGGAGGAAGCCAAACGGGACATCCCGATCTACTTGCCCTTTGCTTGATTCAATTGACCATTGTCCTCCCCGATTCAACTGAACTTGGTCGCCTCCCAATGGCTGTCTGCAAAATTTTTATTCATAAATGAAATAAATATAAGCCAGACAACTTTTAAAGGTACAAGTAGCCTATTTTTTTATTTAAAAAGAAATATAAATAAAATAAAAACTTAAATAATCAACTTATTAAAGTGAATATTTTTATAATATATTTTATGAATAAATTAATCATAATTATTTTAGGTGGTACGCTTACATGCTTTCCTATTAGGAAAAGAGAAAATTTTTTCTTATATATTATTAAAATAATAAAAGAAGAAAATATTTTTTTTGTTTATTTAAGAGCACACAAATGGACCATATAAAATAATTATGATTATTTTGTAATTTTATTTTGTAATTTATATATATAATAATTAATTTAATATTATTTTTTATAAAAATATATAAAATATAGCTATACGTAATGGGCCTTTTAAGTTTAAAAAATAACAAAAAAAAAAACAAGTTGAATAGTCCGAAAAGGGGCGGGACATCACACAACAACAAACGAATTGTATTCCATTCTTTTGTATCCCCAAAGCAACGGCGCCGTCGTCGTCGTGAGCCGCTCTTCTTCTTCCTCCTCCGCGACATGGCCGCTCTCGACGGTGGCGTCAACCCCGGCGATGATTGGTCCCAGGGGAGCTCTCCCGCCAACCCCCAAGCTGTGGGTGGCTTGGCCGATCGCTTCTCTGCTCTCGACGTCGCCGCCCGTGGTCCGACCTCCACAACGACATTGTCGCGGGTTCTCAACATCGGGGAAGCCCCGGAGAGCGTTGTTGAGGAGCAGGTCCTCTTTTTTAATTTGTTTTATCATTATTATTATTTTACGATTGGCATGCTTATGGTAAGATTGTGGAATGGTTGGGGGTCTTCCTGGGTTCGTGATTTTATGGGGCGTTAGAATTTGAAGTTGTTGTTTGTTGTTTGTTATTTTCGAATTTTCTTGATTATCATCATGGAGATTATGTAATTGGGCGATTGTGATAGGGTTCAATATAAGAGCGTTGTTGGTTGTTGTTGTTGTCTTCGAATTGAATTGATTGTCATAGAGTAATTGGTTGATTGTTATGGGGGAGCCTGTTATTTGTTTGTTTATGGTTAGTTTATTTATGGCAAGATTATGGAAGAGCTTCTGGTTTGTGATTTTGTGAGCGGAATTAAATATTTGTAAGCAATGAATTCGTTGTTGTTGTTTTCGCACTGACATGATTATCATGGAGTAATTGGGCGATTGGTATACTAAGAGTTTAATGTGGGAGCATTTTCTCGATCTGCTATTTGTTTTGTTTGTAATTGCTGCTTATTGAACTTGGGAACAGAGATTTCGAGCCTGTTGTTACTCATTTGTTTCTCATTTGAAAGTATTTTCTTTTTTGGGTTCTAAACTTTAGGGGGAAGAAAATGAAAAGTTAAAAATAGAGCTTCAAACAGGAACCGAGGAAGTGGAACAATTTGTAAGTTTATTTATGACCAGTAATGGATTGAATGTGTTGATTTTTCTTTCAAAAATGAGTTGTTTGTGTTCTTACATTGTCTTTTACCTGCATCAACAAGGCCTAGAATGGCTATACTAAGTATGAAAAGCTTTTTGAAACTGTTCCTATGGATGCACATGGAGTTTCATAATGTCGAAATGGTTTTGGTTGCCTGTACGTGAGGGTGGCCATTAAAAAAACATTACGTTTTTTTTGTTTTTTTGCCTCAGCCTGCCACATTTAGAGCATAAAATCTCACCGACCCCCTATCAGATGGGTAATGTCTCAAGCCCTGAGTCATAAGCAGGATGGACAAAGGATTATTGATATGACTTAGGGTAGAGGGCTAGAGAAGATTTATGTTGCTTCATGACATTGAATAATCATGGATGATGTTGGTGACATCTTCACTGATAGTGTCTTCAGATGGGGACAAAAAATGAGAACCACTCCAATTTATCCTTGCACGTCAGTTTGGTATGAAGTTTGTTGGGATTTTTTAGGTGTCACATTTCCCTTAACAATTACATAGAGTTGGACCAAGCAAAATATAACAGGGCGATTTTTTTTTTCTTTCCTAATGTAGAAGGATGTCATTCTGTTAATATATTTTTTTGGGTTCTCAAATTCATAATTCATTGAGTTGTTTTTCACACTTTCTATCTCACACGAGAGCTCTAAGATTCTCACTGTCAAACATTTAGCATTATAGTCTCGAGTAGATATAATTGATCTTTATGCTTTTTTTCCCCTTTTTTATTGTATTTTGAGGCAGACTGATGCGTCAACAATACTGAAGGCATCTATAAATGGTAACTTTGATCTTCATTTGGAGTCTGGTAGAGCACATTCCCCCTTTCACTTGGCATGACTGAGGGCACTACTTCACAAGTACATGCAGACAATCATATTTATTCTGACAACAGTAATACAACTGGAGTAACATATATAAACTTTGGAGCGTATCTGGGTGTCAGTGGTGCAGGGCTTTCCCAACTATCTTCGCCATCTTCAAGGTCTTTCTCTTCCATCAGGTACCTTAAATGTCAAAGGTTGTCGATCCATATATAAACTCAATGTTTACAATTTCACGTTCATATTAAGTCTGTTATCTTCAATTTTTTTACTGTTCAAGGAAAAACTTATGATAGTCTTAGATAAAAGAACTTGAATTATGGTGTTAACATGGCCATTGTTTCTATAAAGGCAGCTTCAATTAATACAAATCTTCAACTAATTCCCAAATAATTGGGGCCCAGGAAATGAATTCTATTTTGCCACTATATTTGATTGTATTCCATGCCAAAGCAAATGTCCATATACTTTGGCACGACTTCAACCCACAATCTTTCTTGTCTCCTCCACCCTTATTTTGTGCAATACAAAGTTGTAAACTAAACCCACTATCTCCATTGCATATGTCCAAACTGTCTAAAGCGATTTTCACAAATCTTATACCTCATTTGTGTCACTCCCTTTTAGTATTGCCACACATCCATCTCTACATTCTCATTTGTAACCCCAATCTTAATAATTCGACTTTCCAGGGACCGTTCATTCCACCTTGTATAAGATAGCCAGTTTTATCGTTGTTGGGCAAATTTTACTATTCAAACTCAATGGAATGCACCGATCATAAAGTTCGCTCAGGGGCATTCAAACAAGCAACATCTGAAATCAGTATCCCTCAACCTTAGGCCCAAAATGCTGAAGCATATATTATGTGGCATCTTGATACTCTAAATGTACAAAACACTCCTTGTAGTCTCACAAAAAATACATTTCATATACCCTATCTAGTCTTGTAAAATTTAAAACATTTTTATTTTCGAGCTACCATCCATGAGTTCAACTCATTCTCAACCGCTTCCTTTCATGTATCCACCAACACAAAATCATTTGCAAACAAAAATATACTCCAAGGAGTGTCATTTTGATCCCTCGAAATTAATTCGTTGATTTCTAGGGAAAAATAGTTAATGAATAAAAGATGAATCGTGATGTGCACGCCAATGGTAACAGGGAAAGCCTTAGTTTTACCTGCCCAATGGTAACAGGGAAAGCCTTAGTTTTACCTGCTATGTCCTGAACACAAGCCACTGCTCATGCATGTCCTTTGATAGTCATTAACGTATAATTTTGTGGCATTTTTTACTGAGCTTTGCCTAATAACATTCATGACGAGTCTATCTTATTCTTTTATAAGATCAATGATATATTTCCAGTAACAATTTTCACCATGTATGCTGATTCTTATGCAGGTCCCAAAAGGAGGCCCAATATGATAAACTTGGTTTACTTGGCCATGGAATGATGCCAATATCCAAACTCAATACTACTCCTAATCATTGGAAACAGGTATTATCTCTCAAGAAGGCAATGGAAAAATTTTGCTAACTTTGGCATATACTGGAAGATTGTATATGAGTTTATCTCTTTTTATCAGAATTTGATTCTTAGGGTTAGAGACAATGAAGAGGAAATTGTGCAACTGAGAAAGCATTTAGCAGACTATTCTGTAAAGGCAGGTTATTGCAAATGTATTTAGATAAGAATTGATATTTGCATGTAGCTTGAATGGTTTTTCCACTTCCAAATTAAGGTCACTTTCACATTTTTTTATGTACAGGAAGCACAAATAATCAACGAGAAGCATGTTCTAGAAAAGCTTATTGCCTACATGCGCTTGGTAACCAGTGTTTTGCACAGTGAATGTTTAATGTCTTTCAGATGATGTAACTTTTAGTTTGTTTCACTTAATGTTTTACTTCTAACAGGCATTCGATCAACAACAAGAAGACTTGGTAGATGTTGCATCTAAAGCACTCACATATCGACATGATATAATTGAAGAGAACATAAATCTTACATACGCACTCCAGGTATCCCTTTCTCACTCCATGGCACTTATGGGCAACCATATAGTAAATCTATTGCACTTATGGGCATCCAGAGTATTATATTTCAGCCCTTCATGAATTTCTATCATTGAGATTTCTAAATCCATAGGCTTATAATTTACAGTCCATTTTCCTAGGTGACAATGATGTAAGTGCGATGTAATGAGCCTTGTTCATTACTTCAAAAATGGTTAGCTATTTTCAACATCAACAAGCAAAACCACACTTATAGACCCATGAACACCCTTTTTGGTGACTAACCGTTTCTTCTTCTTCTTTCTTTTCTTGATGCAAGCCCTCCTCCTCTGTTTAGGCTTGAGACCAGCAATGCACAAGCATTGGTGGAGTTTTGGTAACCATATTTACCAATATTGTATTTAGCTGCCTAGGCCCCTTGAAGAAGTCCTATGCATTGTTATTCTTGTAATGAAAATTGGAAGTTATGAATATAGCTACCGAACAGGATGCATTGTATGTGGGCCTACAAAAGATATTAGAGAGTTAATCAGTTTAATGAAAAATTTAGGTTTAACGCTGAAATCTATATTCAAACAATGATTTTTTCTGGTTCATTCAGGCTGCTCAACAAGAAAGATCGACATATATGTCATGTCTGCTGCCACTTCTTTTAGACTATGGGTTTCAGCCTTCTGTATCTGATGCACAATCCATTATTAACAGCATGAAGGTTTGTAACCTTTATTTCTTCTTTGACTAGTTTTATAGCATTGCTGCACCAATTTTGCTGCATGAATTACATTTAGTGTGTGACGATTTGGGAAGTACTTCCCATTTATTTTGCACACAAATATGACATGCACCTGGCTGGAATCTGTGTGTTTCATCAAAGAAAAAGGAATAAGATAAGACAAGTCCTCTTACAAATAAGGTGTTCCCTAGCACATGACTCTGTGATTGTTTATCGTAAGTTAATTAATTGAACCCTTCCACTCGTGATATTCATCCATGGTCTTTCTTGGAGTTGTTCAATAGCTAGTTAACTGAATATTGATTTGCATGGACTCATGTATAAAAATTCATATGAATTTTTTGTTGTTTTTAAATGGAAGACAAAGGCTATAGGAAAGACCGTTAGATTGAAGTTTAAGATGAGTCCTAATTATTACAGATATTCCACAGAAATATCTCAAAGATTTATTTTTACTTTCTTCTGTTAGTTTCATCTCACAGATTCTTTGTAGTTCACCTAAATAAGTTTTTTTTTGTAGGTTCTGTTCAAACATCTGCAGGAGAAGCTTTCCATCACTGAGGTTTGTTGCATGAATATGATTTGAGTTTTGATGTTTGTGGATCTCACAAGTGGTGAATTCTTATAAATTGGTGCACTATCATCACATTTCTATTGCAGGAAAATTGAATGCTTCCCACCATCATATAGCTCCTTGGCATCCACTTCTATTAGACAATAATTCTGGTTATATGATGCAATCTCCAGTACATTCTTATGGCATGACATTCATTACTTCGGTATGATGTGCTTTATTCTCTTTTTATTTTTAGGGAGATGAAGACTGCACCTAGTGGATAAAGTGCATTTTAAATGTCATTATGAAGAGCAATTGTGATCTAAAGTTACAAACCTTTTATTTTATTTATGATATTTTTAGCCTTCCAAATTGGCTGGTTTTTGTATTCATGCCGAGTACACTTCTCTGGTACGCTAGGGGTGAATTTCTGGTGTTGTGCTGGGAGGTGATTCATTTAGTCTCTAGCAATTTAGGTGATTATTTATGCTAATAAACATTTGCATTGGTGTAAGTTGTTCATTTGACCTTGGTGAAGGGGTTCATGGCCTTCCAAGGGTTGTTCTTCTATGACATCAAGTGGCACTTTGATATCTTAGTATTGCTTTCATTATATTTTAGAACTCTCTAATTGATAGTTTTTGCTGATAGAACCAGAGCAGTTTGGAAGTTGTGCCTCAGCAAACCAACTCTCATGCACAGACACTATCTCCCCTAAATTCTCAACCTGTAAGTGCTACTGATTGGGATGGATTGAGTCAGCTTAGTAGTCACCCACTTTCAAACGAGGGCATTTTAAAACCATTGGATGAGGACAACATTGGAGGAACTCCTCCTAACAGGTGTGTGTATTGAAAATATCTGAGAACATAGATGTGTGCAACCTTTTTTTCTGCAACAAGAGTGGCACAAATGCTCTTTCTAGGATTGGAGAAGTTGGTATCTTTTGTTATTATGGTCTGTGTCTAGGCTCTCAGTCTTCTGTTGCAATTTTAGAGGTTCTGTTGTCAATGATACTCCAATTCGGTATAGCAAAGATCCTTCATTCAATGATTTTTTATCCTCACCTGAAGTGGATGATATCAATATGGCTCCTGTCCAAAGCAAAAGAGTAATGGACAATGTCAATATGGCTCTGATCCAAAAGAAAAGAGAACTTACAGTTCACTGGGCAACAGAAAGCTCAAAATAAATTAGCCCTACAATAGAAGATCCTGTTTCTCCATATTCTCCTTATTTGTCAACGGCATTAGAGGAGCCTAGCTCCTCATTTTCGGAAGGTAAACAAGGAAAGATTATTTGAGAGCTATGTCAATTGCAAGTTTCAGTTGCATTTGAATCTTTCTCTTCCAAACATTTTTTTTCTCGAAATTACAGTGTAGATGATGATCCTCTTCCAGCAATAGAGGGCTTGCAAATAACAGGAGAAGCATTTCCTGGAAGGGAGCTTCGAGCCTGTGGTTATTCAATTAATGGAACAACTAGTTGCAACTTTGAGGTACTCTTTACAAGATTAGTTGTGAGTCTTGAAACATTTTCTCTTGAGGCAACTTGTAGTCATATTTGGTCTTGCATGATTAGTGGGTTCGGTATCTGGAAGATGGATTTGTCAATTGCATTGCTGGTATTTACCAAAGGCCACGAGCCCATATATTATTTTATAGTTGCTTTTATGCTGTCGGTCTGAATTGCTGTGCATAAATATCTATCTAGCCACAGGAGCTAAACAACCTGATTATCTTGTTACTGCAGATGATGTGGACTCATACCTCGCCATTGAAGTGCAGCCATTTGATGACAGAAAGAGGAAGGTCAGTCTGTTTTGTCTCTGAAAATTCATCTGGGAAATGGCCTTAGAAATTAGCCACTTTATTTACGGATACCTGCAAAGTCCATGCTGCTGATCCAGTCTAACTACGATCATGTGTAGGCCACGTTCATGTTAACGACGACTTGCATTTGGTGTATCGTATCTTTTTGTTCACTATAATGATCACAAATTTCTATAAAGCCATACAAGTTTAAATGATCTTTTGATTGTTGTAAATCGTCACCAGCAGTATAGTCTTTATTTACTTGACATCTTTGAGAAGAGATGTTTTTGGTGTATCCAGGGTGAACTTGTTTATGTTTTTGCAAATGATGAAAGAAAAATTGCATGTGGTAAGCTGGCATAATCACATCTTACAATGCCTTTCTGTTTCTCTTAATTAGTTTCTTTATGCTTTCAGTTTTGTATTTTCCTAGTATGAGGCACGTGATCAAACCTAGCCTAAATCACAATTTTATTTTCTTTACATATAATTTAATGTCTTATTCATCGGTGGGGTGTCTTATTTGGATATGTAGTATGAAGTATGTAGGTTGAACCTTGAATAGTTCTCATATTTCTAGTCAATTGACTAAGTAGATATTAATGAAAAATTAATTTTATAATGGATTTGTGCACCGATTGTCACCTTTGTTTTTGACAATGTTGTCCTCTTTTGCCGCTCTTCTTCATTCTTTGTATGAAAGTGCTCTCAATTATGCTTGTATCTAAGGTATCTGAAGCGTTATCATTCTTCCTAAGATAAGGAATGCTCCAAATGTCTCTCACTTAATTTTTGTCGACGATATCTTGATTTTCTCCGAAGACTTTCCTCTCTTAGCACAACATATAAAATCTTCCTTGCATAACTTTGATACCTTCTCCAGGTTAAAAACAAATATTATGAAAAGTGTCATATTCTTCTCTCATGCTTGTGTTTATAAAGAAGACATTTATAGTTTGTTTGGCTATCACATTAGAGTGCTCCCTATCATATTCTTCTCTCATGCTTGTGTTTATAAAGAAGACATTTATAGTTTGTTTGGCTATCACATTAGAGTGCTCCTTATTCGTATTTGGGTCTTCCTATTAGTTCAAAGAAGCTTTCTTATTTTATTTGTATTCCTCTCATTGATAAGATCAAAGCTAAGATTCAAGGATGGAAATCATATCTACTATCTTATGCTGGTCACTTCCAACTCTTAAAATCTGTCCTCAATAGCATGTCTCACTATTGGACCTCCACCTTCACACTTTCAAAGCATGTTCTAAAGCTCATTACTAAATTGTTCTTTTCGTTCTTGTGGAGAGGGAATATTGATGCTAGGGGTTTCCATAATGTTAATTGGATGCGGTTTTGCAAGCCCTTAATAGAAGGCAAACTTGGTATCTGAGATATTTTTGAGGTTAATAAAGCTGGACTAGCAAAGTTGTTTTGGCAAGTGTTAACAAATAAAATTAGTATGTGGGTAAAGTGGATTCATTAAGTTTATTTACATGGTGGATCTATATAAACTGTGTGTACAAATTGTGGGTCTCACGCTTGGATCAACATTATTTCCTTAAGAGAAAAAATAGCTCATAGTTGTTTCTATAGAATTGGCAATGGCATGAACACTTTCACTTGGCTTGACCCTTGGCTTAATCATCGAGCTATTGCAAATCTTGGGGGAAACACCTCCCATACTATATATCAATTCATCATTCAGGGCCCTTATCTCTGACACTACGAGTACAAAAGAAGCTCTAAGCTATTTAAATGAGAATACTTCTTTTCTTATCTTATGCGGATGATAGGATAGGGTGGTTATCTTTTACAAGAAAATTTTCCTTTAACAGCAGTTGAAACTTCTTGAGACTTCCTTCTCCAAGAGTGCCATAACACCTTCTTGTTTGGTCTAAATACCGAATAAAGCGGCATGCGTTCATTGCTTTGTTGGTCATGTCAAATAGGATTTTAACGCTAGACAATCTTCAAAAGAAAGGACTTCATCTCGCTAACAAATGCTCTTTTTATAAAGCTTGCCTAGAAGCTAGTGTGTAAAACCCGTGACTCGAGTTAGGGTTTTATATTTGCGAACCAATCAGTTCAGTCGTCGGTCTGAGTCGAGTTAGTTTCAGAACACATACGCCGAGCTGAGGTTAACCATGTGTTATGCGCCATGAGGGTCAAGTATACTCGAGTGTATAATGATAACGTCAGTAAAACAACAGGAAAATGAGTTATTAGAATATGCAACAGTATGCCATATTTTTAGTATTTCATGCATTAGACCGTAGAAAATTAAAATTAAACTGTTTATCGTGTTAGGATGTGTTAGATAGGATTTTGGATGGGTTAGTAGGCTAGAACATGTTAGTTTAATTATTTGAGCATATTTTAATCTATATAATTTTATCATATTTATTTGATATTTTTTTTAGAAATAAATTATAAATATTGACTTGAGGCAGGAGCGAGTCAAGTCTTAATTACAAGACTGCCCTTGATCTCTTCCTTTCTTCTTCTTATTTCTCCTCCCCGGTTCCTCCAAGCCACCAACCACCTCTCTTTGTCCACCACCTCTCTTTGTCTCCCTCCCCTTGCGCCGTCGGCGACTGCCCTTGCCACCACCGACCACCATGACCTTGGCGACCCCCTCGCCGTCGATTCCGCCTCACCTCCGCCCCTTCTTCTTTCCTTCTCTCCTCCTTTCTCTCTGTTTTCCACCCTCGGTCGCCACCACCGAAGCCTGCATGTGTCGCCGCTAGCCATCAATGCCGACAACGACCTCTGGCAACCCTCCCTAGCCCTTCCCTTACCCATTCCGACCATTCCCTGGCATGTGTGATGACATGCACGGTGGCCCTTGCTAAAAATAGGGTCGCCGCTTGCATGCACGTTCGCCGGCAACTACCGCAGCTGTTGATCAGTTGCGCACCGCCTCCGCCCACACAGACCACCCCCTTAGCCGACCTTGACCATCCCTAGTCTTCTCCCCATTCCCTAGCTGACCCCATAGCTTGTATGCCCTCACCTTAGCCGACCACCACTCATAGCCACAGCCACCGACGACTGGCCGTCATGGCCGGCCAGTGTTGCCCCGACCATGACGAGTTACCTTCCCCTTCTCAGTGTAGCCTTGGGACGGCAGCCATAGCCGTCGTCTCCATCACGGCACTGGCAACTGCGGCCGTCGTTGCCGCCGCCGAGTGATCTTCAACCTAAGTATAAAGATTTAATCTTTATTTTATTTTTATATATGACTGACCATCATCATCATGTACATCATTTGATTGTGTACTAATTTTAGGGTTTCGATATCATGTTGTTGTAATTATGAAAAAAATTGATTAGTTAATTAAAAATGTGTGTAACATATGGATGTTAATTAAGGTGCACAATTAGACTTGTGAATTACACAATTAGTTCTAATGATTAAATTGTTATCATTGAGTATTAGTTCGATTATTAAGAAGGTTTATGATCGTAAATTAGTTAATTGATATGTTTAAATCACATAGTGACAAATAGAGATGTTGATGACATGATTACCTAGGAATATAGAATTATATGACATGACTATTAGAATTTGTTGGATTGATCAAGATATGCATGCTTGCCCTAGTGTTTTTAATTATTCCATCATGTCATTCATGCATCATATAGGAGTACATGAGCATTAGAATTTAGTCCTGTTTGTGTAGGTTCGATGTAGGAACTTGCCGCATAGGCACGATACCCTATTGAGAGGGTCTACAAGGTTCGTTTAGGACTCGTACTCATAATTGTCAATCTATTCTATTGTTGCTTTGGATTGAATGTTGTAGGACATGCTAAGTGGTGATTTATTGGACCTCACTTAACATGGGTCATTTTATCAAACCATTTTCTAAAAATTAATAACCCTTGAGGATGAGATCCTTCGAGTCTGATTTTGAAAACAAGATCCACCACAAGTTGCCTTTGGGCCTAAATTATTAAATCCCTTCCCAGGCCTATATAAGCTTTTTCCGAGTTTTCAGTGAGACAAGAGATGGTGAAACTGACTCGCATGTACATGTGCCAGTCACAGCGGGCTCTGCGTTAGTGAGAGGGCTATTCCATTCTCGAGGGATCCTGACAACCTTTGTTTTGAGTTCCTCACACCCGGAGAAACGTGGGGTTTATGGGTACTGTTTAGTACAATGCATGTCTGGATTATGTGGTTCAAAGGGTACTAAAGGCCACTGTCTGATAGTACTCAGCCTTCGTGCTCGAGGCCAGGAGAAATATGGAGGATTGGAGAGGGTTTAGGATATACTAGTAGTCTAGAAGGATCAGAAGAGAAATGAGAAAATGCCGAAAGAGGCATCAGACTAATCAGTTCGGGATGCCATCCTGACTATAGCTCAATGGCTCCTTAGTAGTTACCTTTATGAGAGTTCTGATGGAGTATATGCATGTTTTTCTTTTGATGAGTGTTTGTTCTCATAGACAACTTGATATTAGTTATTTTCTGGACCAGTGACAACCGTTGCTGACGGTTTTCTATTATATATGTAGGTGAGGATCAATTAAAATTGGATGTGTCGGACTTGATAATTGAGCAGTGAAATCCTTGTATGCACGCATGCTTGTCCATAGTGCACTTAATTGTAATTATGGTGAATGTGTAAAACTTGTTATGAAATATTTTGATGATGTTTTAATGCATGGTGAACTTATTTGTGGATGAAGTTGGAATTTTAAAGTTAGTAAACGTCCAGCTATAGTAAGATGAGTAATAGATGACTTAAGACTCAGTCAGGGATCATGACTGGGAAAAATGGTGTGATGATAAAAGGATGTGATATTGTGTTATGCTTTATTAACTATTATATATATTTGTTGTGATATGATGATGTATATGGTGTTTTCCTTATTGCACTTTTAGAGTAAACCTTGTTTGTTTATTACAGGATTTCCATAATATGTTAATCGATTACAATGTGATTTTGATTTTTGGTGTGATTTTTTTCTTCATCATCATATCATTCACATAGCTTCTTGCTAGGTTGTGCATTTCATATATTCGTTGTGGCATGATTTTCATCGTATGATGCTTAGAATAGATCTCTTCCGCTTAAGTTTGGGTTAAACAAATTAATTGAATTAAAATTTAGCTTGGTACCCAGTAACATTTTTAGTTCGGTTAACAGTAAACTGGATTTGGGATGTTACATAAAGACCATTTATTCTTTGAGTGTTCTTATAGTAAACAAGTTTGAAAGTTGGTGTAACACCCCAAATCCGGTTTGTTATTAACCGAACTGGAAATGTTACTGGGGACCAAACCGATTCTCAATTCAATTAATTTGGTAAACCCGAACTTACGCGAAGGGGACTTACTCTAAGCATCATAAGATGAAAAACATGTCACAATGAATGTATGAAATACACAACTTAGCAGGACGCTACACGAATGATATGATGGCAAAAAAATACACCAAAAATCAAAATCACACCACAATCGATTTAAATATTATGGAAATCCTGTAAATAGGCGAACATGGTTTCCCTTAAAAGTGCAATAAGGTAACCACCCTATCTATCATCATATTATATATATATATATATATATATATATATATATATATATATATATATATATATATATATATAATAGATAGCAAAACAAATCACAACATCGCATTCTATTAACATCACACCATTTTCCAAGTCATGATCCCTTCCTGAGTCTTGACCAATTTACTACTCATATTTTAATGGCTAGAAGTTTCCTAACTTCAAATTTACCAACTTCATTCACAAAACATGTTAACTGTGCATTAAACATCATCAAAATATTTCATAACACGTTTTACACATTCACGAGCATCACAATTAAGCGTCCTATCGCCAAGCGTGTGTGTGTAGAAGGATGTCAGCTACTCATTTGTTAAGTCCGACATATCCTGATGTATCTAATACTCACCTACATATATAATAGAAAATCCTCAGCAATGGTTGTCACTGGTCCAAAAAATAACTAATATCAAACTGTCTATGAGAGCTAACTCTCATTAAAAGAAAAACATGCATATACTCTAACAGAACTCTCATACGGGTAACTACTGAGGAGCAATCGAGCTATAGTCTAGATGGCATCTTGAACTGACTAGTCTTGTAACACCCCAATCCGGTTTATTCTCAACCCGGACCAGAACTGTTACAAAGGATCGAACTACTCATAAACCGATTAAGTTGGCTGACCCAAAACCTAAACGGCTACGACATAACCCTCTCGACGTCTCAAGATGGAGCACGCCGCTAATGCGCAAACAATATATGAATGAGATGCAAAACCCTAACAGGATACTACATGAATGTCATGATAATCACCGCACACCAAAATAATTAAAACAACAATAAAATTCATAAAAATCTAAAATAAAACGGACAAAACCTCCCCTAAAAGTGCAACAAGGGGATGACCTGTTAAAATATGGCACAATATAATATATATAAAACAACAATTTATATCACACTAGACTTCAAATTAACTACACATATCGTAATTGGCATCTAACCCACCTGCAATTCATGTTCATCGTGTTTTTGTTCATTTCAACTCAACATAGCTGATCATCCTGGACATTGGAACTTTTCCAAAATATTTCTAAGAAAATTCATACATTTCTAAACAAGATGTACAAGTCTCATAGCTCATGCATAAATACCAATATATAAATCTACTACAAAAGCCAATCACATCACATCTTACGCAAAAGTCGGCGCGGCACCAGGTATGTGTGTGCAATGCAAGCGCTACTCCTTCGTCGAGGCCGGCATACACCAATCATCATCCTCACCTACATATAGTAGAAAAACGTCAGCAACGGGTGTCACTGGTCCGGAAATAACTATTATCAAACTGGAACATGAGAGCAAACTCTCATGGAAAACAAACCATCATATATCTTCCTCAAGAACTCTCATAAGGGCAACTACAAAGGAGCCGTCGAGCAGCTGACTCAACAGCATCCCAATCTATCTGGTACTGTGCCGCTCACGACACTTCTTTTTCAGTACTTCACGTAAAACTTTTATCCTAAGCCCTCTCTACACCTCCATATTACTCCTGGCCTTGAGTACGTAGACCGAGCACTCTCAGGCAGTCGCCTTTAGTACCCTTTGAACCACAAGTCCGGACATGCGCTGTACGAAACAGTACCCGTAAACCTCCACGTCCTCCGGGTGTGAGGAACTCAAACGCGGAGTTGTCAGGATCCCTCGGGAATGGAATAGTCCGCTGGCACTAATCCAGAGCCCGCTTTGACTGGCACGACATCCGCTCATGGTACGTGCAATCGACTCATCTTCTCTTGTCTCACTGAAAACTCGATAAAACTATTTATAGGGCTGGGTCGGGATTTATTATAATAGGCCCGAAGGCAACTTGAGGTGGATCTTATTTTCGAAAACAAACTCGAGGGATCTCATCCTCGAGGGTTATTAATTCTGAAAAACATCGACCAGGTGACCCGTGTTAGGTGGGGTCCAATAAATCATCCACCTGACACGTCCTACAATCAATAAATCAAATCACCGATAGAATAGAGCGATAAAACCTGAGAAGCGTGTCCTAACGGACCTGTCAGAAGCTCCAAGCGCAGTCTCGTGCCTAGACGGCGAGCTCCCGCAATGAACCTA
This sequence comes from Piper betle, assembly GCA_033002965.1. Classification (NCBI taxonomy): domain Eukaryota; kingdom Viridiplantae; phylum Streptophyta; class Magnoliopsida; order Piperales; family Piperaceae; genus Piper; species Piper betle. The sequence goes on from JAURVB010004322.1 coordinate 120,269, forward strand.
CATGAACATAACTATTTACTAACACCCATACATATATGATGCACACCTATATAACTAATATATCCACATGCATACAATTATCTAATCAATCATGATAATCATCTTGACAAGTACCCTACGTCTCTAATTGACAAGTAGGTTATTAATTTTATCATTTCATATGTTACTTATTACCTAGCAATTTTAATTCCAATTTCAAAGCATACCTATTCTAATTAGGTGACAATGGTTTAATCAATTTTATCTGTTTAACTTAATGTTAGCACGCAAAACCTAATTCATACATATTCATAAATTAACTAGTTAACAAGCATTTAATTAACTATACAATAGTTTACTAACAATTTCATAATGTTAGCATGCAAAACCTAATTCATACATATTCATGAATTAACTAGTTAACAAGCATTTAATTAACTATACAATAGTTTACTAACAATTTCATAATGTTAGCATGCAAAACCTAATTCATACATATTCATGAATTAACTAGTTAACAAGCATTTAATTAACTATTCAATGGTTCACTAACAATTTCATTACTAAGCATTCACATCATACAACACAATTCACCCTAATCATCACATGTTTATCATAATCACGCTTAATTAAACAAAAATCATGAAGTTAATAAAATTAATTCTAATATGCTACTATGACCACAAGTATGTAATAATTCTAAAAAAGGGAGAACCACCTCGCGATCGGCGCTGAAATCGGTGCCGACGGACGAAGGCGGCGATTTTCCGGCGACTATGCCGGCGGTTTTCCGGCAGCTCCGGTGGTTTTCCGGTGACTGCTCCGGCGAGGCAATCGGAGGTAGGGGTTAGCACCACCTCGGTGAGCTGAACCCAATGGCGGTGACGACGAGGGCAGCCGCGGCGGCGATGGCCACCAACGGCGGCGTCGAGTGCGGTTGGGGCAGTCGGCCGCTCCGATCAGACCCACGGCCGACCCTCGACGGCGGCGCTAAGCAGAGGGGAAAGGTAGGGGAGGTCGAGGGAGGAGCTCCGACATCACGGCGGCGGTGGTCCGGCGCAGACGGCGGCAAAATCGCGTCAGGAACGGAGGAAAAATCGAGGCGATTTTCGGCAGTCGCGGCGGCTGACGGTGGCCGGGCGTGGTCGAGGCGGCAAGGCGACGACACGACCGGCTGGGCGGCGTCGATCGGCGGCGGTCCGGCATCAGTGGCGGCGGCAAAATCCGAAGGGCGACGGCGGTGGTGAAAAGTGTCGAGGTTTGGGGAGGAAGATGAGGAGTATAGGGCGATGGCAAAGTTGTAAATAAGACTTGACTCGACACGGGCTCGAGTCAAGAATGATAACGGACTCGGAATAAATCCCAGAAAAATCTAGAAAAATTGGGAAAAATCCCATAAAATCAAACAAAATATTACAACATCCAAATGACATGTCGTATAACTAATAACCCACCCGAATACCATCTAACGCGTCCTAATGCGTTATTCGGCCTAAACTAATTCTACGGTCACAACATAAAAATAAATAAAATCATCAACTGTATACTCTCATATCTACTGATAACTCAGTCTGCTGATGCGTATCTGACGCTATCATCGATATTTGGGTATACATAAACCCTCATAGCACGTGAGCATGGTCGGCCTCGGCCCCGCACACGTGTTCTGAAAGCTGAACCGACTCAAACTACGGTCAAACCGACCGGCTAACGACTATAAAACCCTGACTCGAGTCGCGGGTTTTACAAGTCTGATGCCTCACTCGGTATTTTCTCATTTATCTTATGGTCCTCGGGACTACCAGTATATCCTAATCCCTCTTCGATCCTCCATATTTTTCCTGGCCTCGAGTACGAAGGTCGAGTACTCTCAGATAGTCGCCTTTAATACCCTTTGAACCACATGCCTGGACATGCATTGTACTAAACAATACCCGTAAACCCCACATTTCTTTGGGTGTGAGGAACTCAAAACTTTGGTTCTCAAGATCCCTCAATAATGGAATAACCCTCTCACTAATCCAGAGCTATTGTGATTGGCACATGCACCCACTCATGGTACGTGTGAGTTGGTTCACCATCTCTCGTATCACTAAAAACTCAACAAAAATCTTATATAGGCTTGGGAAGATATTTAATAATTTAAGTCCAAAGGCAACTTGCAGTTGATCTTATTTTCGAAATTAGACTCGAGGGATCTCATCTTCGAGGGTTATTAATTTCCGAAAAACAGTTTACTAAAATGACCCATATTAAGTGGGGTCCAATAAATCACCACTTAACATGTCGTGCAATATACAATCCAAAACAACAATAGAATAGATCGACAATCAAGAGTACAAGTCCTAAACGGACCTGGTAGAAGCTCCCAGCGGAGTATTGCCCCTATGTGGCGTTCTCCTACATCGAACTTACACAAATAGGACTAAATTCTAATGCCCATGTATTCCCATATGTTGCATGAATGACATGATGGATAAATCAAACACTAGGGCAAACATGCATATCCTAATTAATTCAACAAATCCTAACAACCATGTCATATAAATCTATATTCTTCGGTGATCATGTCATCAACATCACAATTTTGTTATTATGTAATTCAAACATATCAATTAACTAATTAAAGATCATTATTCTTCTTAATAATAAAACTAATACTCAATCTTAACAATTCAATTATTAGAACTAGATGCGTAATTCACAAGTCTAATTATCTAACCTTAATTAATAGCAATATGGACATGCACACATTTTTAATTAACAAATCAATTATTTTTCATAATTACAACAAGATATTTCAAAACCCTAAAATTAGTTCATAATCAAATCTATGAATATTACCAAAATGATGTACAAGCTGATGATGTTCATTCATATATAAAAATGAAATAAAATTAAATCTTTATTCCTGAGTTGGCGATTAAACGGCGAAGGCCGCAGTTGTCGGTGCCGTGAGGAGGGAGACGGCGGCTGTGGTTGTAACACCCCGTTTCGGCTCACCCGTGAACCGACCCGGAAATGTCACCGGCGACCGAACCGTTCGTTAATCTACTAGATTCGGTTAAGCCGACCAGGATCTACTCTCGGCGTCTCAAGATGAAGATGCAAATATGAAATGCATAAATGAGAACGATTGGGTTCTAACGCGGTCCTACATGCATGCTGTGATGTACAAGCAAAAACAAGACAAAATAATAAATGAGAAACCAAAAGAAAATATATAATATTTTATGAAAATACGATAACACATAATAATCTACCATGACATTAAATCATTATCTCATTCATTTTTTACCCGAGCCGAGTCTGAACTCCAAGGCTCCCTACTCATTCATATTTATCAGTTCGTTTCATAACAAGTAATTCATCAAGACAAAAACATTGTAATAATCATCCACACAGCATTAAACAACCATCATTATACATTACACGCGGCAGGTACATGTGTGCGCGGTTCCGTGCTGCTCCTCCGCAGTCCCGACAGCTTTCATCGCTCGCATTCCTCACCTACATATATATAGAAAAACCGTCAGTAACGAGTGTTACCGGCCCGGAAAATAACTAATATCAATCTGGCACAGGAGAGCAAACTCTCCTGTTGAATCAAAACCATATACTTCCTCAAGAACTCTCATCAGGGCACATACGGGAGCCGTCGTCGTCGGGCCGTCGCCCTCGGGTCGACAGCGTCCCCCTATCTTTCTCATTCTCATACCTTGGCCATTTCTCTATTGCTTCTCGCATCAAATTTCATTCCTTACCGCCCTCTGCACCTTCCATATTACTCCTGGCCTTGAGCACAAAGGCCGAGCACTCTCAGGCAGTCGCCTTCAGTACCCTTTGAACCACAAGTCTAGACATGCGCTGCATTGCAGTACCCGTAAACCTCCACACTTCTCCGGGTTTGAGGAACTCAAAGGTGGAGTTGTCCGGATCCTTCGGGAACGAAGTGGGTTCTCCCCAGCTCCAGAGCCCGCTCTTCCGGGCACACGCCCTATCTGAAGACGTGGCCGCAAGTAACCCTCATTCCATCTCTCACCGAAAACACGAAAACTATATATATATAGGCCTGGGTTGGGATTTATACAATAGGCCCGAAGGCATCGTGAGCTGGATCTGAAGTTCGAAAACAAACTCGAGGGATCTCATCCTCGAGGGTTATTAATCCGAAAAAGGACTGTTGGCTAAATGGCCCGAGTTAAGTGGGATCCGATAAAACGCCACTTAACTCGTCCTGCACATGATAAATCAAATAAACAATAGAGTAGCGTAAAACAGAGAACGAGTCCTAAACGGACCTGGTAGAAGCTCCAAACGGGTCCACGCGCCTAGGCGGCGAGCTCCTACACCGTACCTACACAATCAAGCTAAAAACTAACGCCCGCATGATGAATCACATATCCTATAGCATGCACACACAATCAACACAATCACACATCAATCAACACACATCAACCTATATCAATTCTAGCAAGTCTACTTAGGTTAGTTTGCATTAGATCATGATTATTACTTAATAACCCTAATTAGTTTCATAACTTCTATTTTTAACACCACACAATTCCACAAATTTCATATTTTATTCTAAATCAAATCCACATTTATATAAGTAATTACAATGCACAATTCATCAATCATAGCATGCAAATTCTAATAATCAATACTTTCAAATAATTAAGTTAAAATAAATTATACCTCGCGTCGTCGAAAATCGGCGACGGCTAGGGTTTCCGTTTCGCGGCTCGAAACTCGAATTCGGCACCTAGCGGCGTCCGAAGTCCGATCAGATTGGACCGGGTGCGTTCGGCGGATGATCCGGCGAACTTCCCACGAATCCAATTTTCCGGCGGTTCCGGCGGTTTTCCGGCGAGTGTCGGCGGTTTTCCGGCGGATTCCGACGGTTTTCCGGCGACGATTCGGGACGGAGCAATCAGGGGGTCTATCGGCACCAGCTCGACGAGCTTGGTCCGATGGCGGTGTCAAACAGAGCAACCGAGGCGGCGATGGCCGTCGGCGGCGGCGTTGAAAATGGGCGGCGGCGGCGGTGTGCTCCGATCGGGGCTCCGGCCGGCCTCGACGGCGGTCGGGAGGATGGGGGAAATGTCGGCAAGGTCAAGGGGGTGGTACTGGTGGTCGCAGCGGCGGCGACGGCGGCCGAACGGCGGCGGAATCCGGCTCGGAGTGGCGACGGCCGAGGCGGCTTCGTGGGCCGATTCCGGCGTCGTGGCGGCGAGACGGCGGCCGGGGTGGGTCGTGGCGGCACGGCGACAGCACGGCGGGGCGGGGCGGCGTTGATCGGTGGCCGTACGACGTCGGCAGCGGCGGCGGCGACCACAAGGGGCGGCGGCGGTGGATAGGGTTTTGGAAAAAAAGAACGCTCGGGAGGGAGAAAAGGCGTGCGATGGCAGTTTTGTAAATTAAACTTGACTCGACTCCGACTCGAGTCAATAATAATAACTATCTCCTAATAAATCCTAAAAAAAATCCAAAAAAATTGGGGAAAATCCCGTAAAATCAAACGAACACGGCAACATCCAAATGATATGTTCTATAACTAATAACCCACCCAAACTCACCTATATCGCGTCCTAATTCGTCATTCGGCCCTAAAAATATTCTACGATCAAATAAAAATAACAATCAATACTGCATACCTCCACATACTTGATAACCCATTTTTCATCATCTTTTAGGCGTTATCATCATACACTTGAGCATACATGACCCTCATTGCTCATAACTCACAGCTGGCCTCAACCCAGCTCGCGGTCCATGAAGCTGACTCGACTCGAACCGACTGGTTCACTCCCGTAAAACTCTGACTCGAGTCACGGGTTTTACAGTGGTGGCCGTCCCAAGGGCGACACTAAGAAGGGAAAGAGTAGCTTGACGTGGTGGGAGCACCATTGGCTGGCGGCGGCAACTGTGGGTTTTGACTGGCTAAGGTGAGGGCATACAAGCAATAGGGTTAGCTAGGGAGTGGGGAGAAGGGCTAGGGATGCTTGAGATCGGCTAGGGGGTGGACTGTGTGGCCGGAGAAGGTGCATGACTGGCCGGCGGCAACGCTAATCGCTAGTGAACATGCATGCAAGTGGCGGCCCTGTTTTTAGCAAGGGTCACCGTGCATGTCATTGCACATGCCAAGGAATGGTCTGAAAGGATGAGGGAAGGGCTAGGCAGGGTTGTTGGAGGTCGTTGCCAGCGTTGATGGCTGGCAGCAACATATGCAGGCGACGGTGGGTGACTGTAAGTGGAAAACAGAGAGAAAAGGAGGAAGAGAAGGAATGAAGAAGGGGGCGGAGTTGACGGCGAGGAGGTCGTCGTTGTGGTCGGTGGTCGGCGGCGGTGAAGGCAGTCGCTGGCGGAGCAAGGGGAGGAAAGAAAAATAAAGTTCGGGCGGCTTGGCGGAGGAGGCCGAGGGAGAAGAAGAAAAGAAAAGGTCGGGGCAATCTTATAATTAAAACTTGACTCACTCCCGCCTCGAGTTAACAATAATAATTGAATTCTAAAAAATATAAAATAAATATGATAAAATTCTATAAATTAAAATATGCTCTATGTTCTAAACCTACCCAAAATCCTATCTAATACATCCTAACACGATGAACGACCTAATTCTAATTTCTACGATTTAATGTATGAAATAATAAAAATCTGACATACTGTCGTATATTCTGATAAATTATTTTCCTATTGTATTACTGACATTATCATCATACACTTGGGTATACTTAACCCTCATAGCTCTTAACACACGACTGGCCTTGGCTCGGTGCACGTGTTTTGAAACTGACTCAACTAAGACCGACAGCTGAACCAATCAGTTCGCGAGTATAAAACCCTGACTCGAATTATGGGTTTTACATTTAGTCCTTCGAAAAGGTCACATGCTCCTTCAAGTCAACTCTTTCAATGAAGAAATAAATTAGTTTCTTACCTTTTATTTGCAAAACATGCATGTAACTCTCCTCTTAAAACCCTTTTTTGCTTCTTATGTTTCTTCTATTTGGTATAAGCGAAATAAAAAGAATATTTTGAGATCTCAAAATGCACTATAGTTCGTTAACTATATCTCAAGCATAACTTATTTTAAAAATCCTAAACTACAAACCGAAAATTATTAATCATTGTAATTTCATTGTAAACTTTTGGACGTAACTCTATAAGGATTCTTTAGAGCTCTTTTTCCCTTTGTATTTCTTTGCTCTTTTGAGGGTTCTTAAAATAATATTTTATTTTATCAAAAAAAATAAGAAAGTAAAAGTCTTTGTGCCATATTTTTAATTTCTCTTTATTTTTTGTAGTATTATTGTTATACTTCACTCTGGAATTTCCACAAACTAAAACAAATATTAGTAAAAGTAGGAACCAAAGAGGGTTGCTTAGGTCCTTGGGCTTTTAGTGTTTCTGCTGGATCTGGACACTGCAAATTGAATGGGATATGGATCTGCATTTTTGGTGGTACTCGTTCGGCTCGGTTACCCTTGATGGGGATGTTACAATAAGCGCCCTAAGAACACCTCCCGAATGTGCTCTCTGTTCCATTGTGCAATTGCATCAACATTTGCATCTCCTTCCATGTTTATAATCCAAAAAATTTTTCTTGAAGTCTTAGTTCTCAATTTCCTTTTTGTTAACACTTGAATCTCAAATTTTGAGGGAATAAGGGATTTGTGGCTTGACTTGGTTCCCTAAATTAGCTGATCCAATTTAATGTGTATTGCTAGCCGCCTCTGTTAGTGTTGTCTGTTTTCTATTTTTGTAAGCATCTCTCTCTCTCTTTTTCTATCCCTATGTTTGTTCTAGTCTCTTGCATGATGACACCAATTTCCTTTTTTCTTTTTTCTTTTTTCTTTCTTGGTACTAAAAGTTCCACAAAATTTCTATAATGGCTGCTAATATTTGCTCTTTTTTTTGGCATCTTGTGGCTGCAAATACTGAAATGCAAGGGAAGATTGAGAGCATCCTGTTTATTGGACGCACTTCTTTTGAAATTTGTTTGTCTGTATGTCAATTGTTATTCATTTGAATTTTAACATATCTATATTAGAAGTTTGCTTGCTACATTGAGATAAAGTTCTAATTTTGTTATCTTTACATCAGTAGGCAGGAGTTAAGGATATCTGGGACCCAGCTGTTTTGGCAGTGAGAAGTGAAGGATTCAGTATTAAGCGGGTGGCCGCACATGGCGGTGTTGTAACAAAAAAATTCTCATCAAGATCAAAGGTTTTTTGTCCCCCTTTCCATTCAAACAATAAATTAAGCTTTTGCTACAAAGTGCATGATGTATCAGTACAATATATCTTTCATATACGTTGCATTCTACTTGATCATCATAGTGGTAAATTTAATCGTATACCTAGGGTGATTGGCGTTTCGGTGCTATTTCTTTTGTTCATTCTCACATTTGATAAATGTTCTCTATAGAGTATTCAGTTCAATCCTGTTTGTCATTCGTCGCCTTTCTGGATTTTTGCTTAGTGTTTGTTCTGTGCCTATTTCATACCAAAGACTTGGCGAGCTACTTACAGTTATGTGCCATCCAACTTTTTGGCAATACTCTATACGTATGTCTCCTTCAAAAACACAAAGATCTTTTTGTAGCTTAAAGTTTGCCCCATGAAAGATGCTTTATTACTGTGTTCTTATTCTTTGACAGAAATTCTTCATGTTTCAGAAGTTGGCACATGCCATAATTTTATATAATAATTGAACTAAGACTATTAACTCCAAAGAAAATCTAATACTGGAATTTTGCCTACTTTTGGGGCCTAATTTTGTTTTAATACCTATGCCTGTCTATCAGGCTTATCTTTGTCGCAAAACTTCTGCGGGCTGCTATATGAGGAAAGTAAAACCCTCATATGTCTTTCTTGGTCTTTTATGCCAATGACGTCTAATCAGATATATACATTTTTATTCAGACTAATGCAAAAATGTGAGGGCCTGATAATTGGTCAAGCTTTTACTTGCTTCTAATGAGATTTCAATCCTGTTTCTGATACTTGTCTAAATAGCTCCAATATCTTCATATATGTACATCTTAGAGAAAATACTTATGAATGTAGTTTTTTTCCAGGTTACCATACCCATTAAACACCCAGTTGGACAGTCATTACACAGTAGTGCTTATGTGGAGTACTTATTACGAACAACGGACTATAGCAAGTACACACTAAAACACCTTTTAGCATGTCATTTCCCCCTATCTATTGCTTTAAAGTTGTATGTGCTTTTCTGGTTATATCTTATCATCATTCTCATCCATTCTTTTCAAATAAGAGGAACTAGGTGTAATCTTATGTTGAATTGATTAGGAGGAAAAATTGCTCATAAATTGGCAATATAATGGTCTCTCAAACTTCCCCTAAATTGGCGAGAACGTCATCAAACATCATTTACGAGTGAATGAGGTCCCTGTTTTATTTGCTTCTAATGGAAGGTAAATATACCAATGTCCCTCAAGGAACTTTCTACTCTCAATTAAATCTTAAAATTTTGAAGAAGGTACAATAATAATGATGTTAGAATTTTTTATTTTTCCTTCTTCTGAAGCTTACACTAAGAAAGGTATCCAGTGTAGAAGCTTGGCTCCTTGTTTTCCATTGGCGGTGGTGATTTGCCTTAAATTGCACTTGCCAGTGGAGGCTGGAGTCACTTACAATGAAATCAATTTTGATCAAATCTTGTAGCTCTAAAACATTTTGCTACCCTCAAAGTAATTTACAAATTAAGGCGAGGTTTGCTCATATACTTACTATTATGTGGAAAACAAAACTTCGTTTTTGGTTATTGTATATTTTTGGTATGACATTTCAGTTTGAGAGACCCAATTGTTCTCGTACTCAGACCATTCATTCTGAGGGAGACATTTACCCATATATGCTATTGAAAGTTGTTTGGGTGTATACACGTTCGGTCACAGTACATGTTGCAAATCCTCACTTTGGTAAATCCATATTATGTGTAGGCCACTGACAAGAGAAAAGGAAAGAGAGGGTGTTGTTCTTCAAGTAGGGCATTTTTGACAAGGCCCTTAGAAGGCACTTTTGTAAATTGATATATGAGCATTAATACTTAATGTATATGTTGTATATATTTTTTACATTTCAAGCTCAAATGTAATATAATTATCTGATCATTCTTTTAATCTAAGAGGTGTTGTGAAGTTTGTTTTTTTAACACACCTCTTCCTAGCCTTTTCCCATGGATGAGTCTCTCAAAGTTCCTATCTAAGCCTCTTATTACATTTACCTTGTGTTTATAGACCAAATGTTGCTATTTGACTCCTCTAAATCTTGCATACAAATGCATGTTGCAAGTCACATTAGCTATTATTTAAATATGTAATTACAATATAAATTGTGTGCTTGTATTTATCAAATATTTGCAACTGTTCAATTGTTCAATTCTTCTCTGAGCATTCATGTTGGTCGACTCCTCATCCATCCTTTTCTTTTCCAAAGTGTCTTTTCTATATTGTTTCTTTATCAATCTATTTTCTCCACTCGTGTCAACTCCATGTAATTTGATCACCTTTCTCTTTTATTATTTGTTTTTGGGTTTCGTTCAATCTATAATGTTGTGTTTGTCTCCTGTTTGATCATATATCTGTTTTTGTGAAAGTTAGATTAATATTTCTATTGTGTGCAGATCACTGATTTCTCTTCATGTTTTATTTTATTTTATTGTTGTGTGTTGTACTTATTGTGTTAGAGTATATTACAGTTTATGTTGAGAAAAAAAGAGTAAATTATCATGTGTGAGGGTTATAGTTGTAAAAATCTGGAATAGGTTTTCAATAGAGTCCCTGAATCGGATCAGAATCGGTTTAGTAGAAGTAGTTCAAATTAATCTTATACAAAAATTTTAATCTAGTCAAAATCGATAGGTTATTAGCTATAGAACATATTATTTTGATATTATAGTATGTATTATCTTGTTATGGTATATTTTAATTTTTTTAATATTTTTTAAAATTATTTAGAATTAGTTATTATTTTTGACTCAAGTCGGATTCATATCAAATTTTAATTATGAGAATGCCACTACTATTTTTTTATTTCTCCCCTGTTCTCTTCTACGCCTGCCGCCCTCCTTCCTCATCCGTTGCCGTTGTCGTGCCCTGCCTCCCTTGGTCAGCCCCATCCCATCTCTCCCTGCCGCCGCCCTGCCCGTCGACCCAACTTGCCTCCCCTTGCAGCCCTTGGCCCCCTTGTGCCCTACGCCCTGCGCCCCTTCCTACACACCGTCAATCCCTTCTCATACCGGCCTCGTCGCCCCCACCCCTCTGTGCCCCCTGTCTGCCCTGCTCCCCTCGTCGCCACCTTGCCCCACCACCCTCTTTTGTTGTGCACCCCCCTTCCCCCCCATCCAACCCCCAGGTTGCCTAGTCGTTGCCCTTGTTGCTCACTGTCGTTGCCCTGTCCTCCCTACCCTCGTCTATCACCACCGTCTGGAATTAGCTGATTTGGGCCGATTCCAGAATTGGCTTGAATCGGCTTGAATCGACCGATTTGTATGAAGATCGAGTTAGCTGTTTTTTGAATCAGAAACTCCTCCTTAATCGCGATTTATGAATCGGCCGATTTTTACAACTTAGGTTAGGGTTAGGGTAGATTAATGTATTGCATGATCATAAAAGTTCAAATCATAAGAACTATATCTTATATCATTTCGGACAGTTTTCATCCACGCTGGTTTTGGTCTTTATCGTTCTATAGGATAATAATATAAAATTATGGATCAAATTATTTTGATTTATATTAGAACGTCTGCATGGCCAATGATATTTTTAGGGATGTTTTAAATAATTTTAGAGATTCAGGAGTAGTTATAGACATTAGTTTTAATTTTATAAAACTAATTTCATCAAATCTTACTACAAAAAATTAGCCGTTTCCCGTGTTTTTAAAAGATAGTACTTTTCTCCATGTCAAATTTTTACAATGCAGAAAAAATCTAGATTTATTTCTATATTTAGAGATTGATTCCTATTTTTCATCCATGTTAGTAGCGGTTAATTTTCAAAATTTTGTCCATGCGAAAAAATGTTCTCCACTCCACTTCTCTACATCATTTTTTTCTACATTTTAAGATTAATGAATATTTTTTGAAGTGGAAAAAAATTATAAAATTAATATATATTCATTTTTAAATATTTTTAAATATAAAAAAATTATAATTTATCTCAACGGTTAAAAATGACGTGAAAAAGGTATGGAGAAGACTTTGAAGAAAAACTCAGTAAAAAGTCTTCTTTTGGTGTCTATAAGATTTATCATCGCAAATTATTATTAATGGCTTTCACACATATTTAAACTATCTAATAGGTGTTTAATTACACTTTTTTTGCCTTGATTTATCAAGAAATTTTGATAGCAAAAAAATTTGTAATAATTTTTTTCTCTATAAATAAAGCAATTAAAATTATGTTTGACAAAGATATTTTTTTTAAAAGAAAATTAAGAGGTAGCCCATGGTGAGTCTAATACAAGTACTAGAAACTCAACCCAATCGGGCCATAGCAATGAAAAGACAAAGAATAAGAAGAATAAAAAGAGAACCTTACCGCATCTTTTTCGAACCATAAAAAGCTGGACCCCTTTTTTTCTCACATTTTCTTATTTGACACATGCTTTACCAAACTTCTCTGTAACACCATTTCATTTTAATTTTTTTTACTTAAAAATATGGTAAAAAAACGCAATCAATCACCCTATAAAGCATTAGAATTAAAAATTATATCTTAGACCGGATTGAAAAAGCTAAAATATTTTTAAAATTTTTTGTTTCTTATTTTAGATTGAATATAACATAGGTCTAATTTAACTAGGATTATATCACAAATTAATTTAATTTTAAATAAGATCATATATCTCACTTACTCCAAACTAAAGTCGATTTAGGTTTTCAATTAGTTTGAATAATAATAAATAATGATGTTAGTTAGTTTTTTTGTGGCAGTCAACTAGAAACTTTGTGTCCATCCAGTTAGAAAAAATATCATTGAATCGTAAAACTTATATAAAGTGTCATTGATAATTAATTTTCTGTGACAAACATTTAAATCATTTTAAACAATAAATAAAAAATCAGAGCAAATTGATAAATTGAAATTTCTCTCTCTCTAAGATTGAATATAACACATATACAGTTTGACTACAATTATATCACAAACAGTGGGATCATCACATCTCACACTCTAAATTAAACTTTTTTCATATAATATTAATTTATATTATTTGATTTTTTATGGTAGATATATTATAGTCTTGTATATTAGATTTATCATAAAAAATTTAATATATTATTATTTATTAATTATTCGATATTTATTACTTTGTTAGAATAAGGTTTGGTTTTAGATGTTCTAAAGGTTTTACTTTTAAATTGTAACAACAAAAGGGTAAATTTAAAACTTAATTTATTTTTATAAATAGGAAATAAAAAATATAATATCATAAAATAGTTAAATCTTAATAATTGAACGGATATTTATATACATAAGAAATAAATAATAATATTATAAAATATTTAAAAGTCCACGTTTTCTTTGGTTTTATACAATGGTAGTAAGTAAAGATTTGATTAAGGTTTTTAATTAGTATGTTTTATAAAATAATAAAAAATGAGTAATTGTTATTAGTTTATTTTATTACTGTCAACCCCAACCGGGTCGGTGTTCGTCCGCTCATTGGGTCGTTTATGGACTCTTTTTCTGAATAAATTCCAAAAAGTTTAAATCTTGAAAAAAAAAGTAAAAAGATTTGAACTTTTCAATTAAATTTCTTCGATTCGTTGTGTTTTTATGATTGAAGCTGTCGACGGTGTTGTTTGGCGAAGGATTGGGGGCGGCAATGGCCGAGACGAAGCAGGCGGCGTTGACGAAGGTGGATCAGCTCCGGCCGGCCACCGCCAGCCTCACGGTCGTGGTGAAGGTGCTGAGCTCGAAGCTGATCGCCACCCGGGGCCGATTCGACGGCCCGCCGTCTCGGCAGTTGCGCCTTGCCGAGTGCTTGGTCGGCGACGAGACCGGCATCATCGTCTTCACCGCCAGACGCGATCAAGGTTGCCTTCACTTTTCTTCTTCATCATCTCCGGTGGCCTTTTGCTGTTCGTGTGATTTTTTAAATTCATGTGGATATCATCAATGATCCTGTTGGAACTACAATTTTTGGTTTTTATTTTTTTGTTATTCCATTGTTAGGCACTTAGGATCGCTATGTGTATAATGAATGATTTAAATCCTATACTGATTTATATTACGGTGGGTATTTTCGCCACTGTTTGTGAATTGTTGATGCAATTTTTTAAAAAAATATATTGTGGAATTGCTTGGATGGATCTCATGCCAAACTGGATTCTATTGTCGTGTGTAACGAATTTTTCGTTATGACATTCATTTGATTTTGAATATTGCATGGTTAGGTTGGGTTTCCTGGGTTAACGTCCATGTTGATTTGTGAATTAATGATCAAAGTTTTGTTTTGTTTTTTCGCTATATCATTGCTAGGATCTTTGTGTCAAAAAGATTTCTTTGCTGCGTGTACTGGATTATTTATTAGTTGTATGCTGATCGATATGAGGATCTATTTCATTACTGTTGGTGAATTGATGACCATGTAGTGAAAAATACAGTTTTTATTATCTTTATTATATATATCATTGCTAGGATTAGTATGCGCAAGAGGTTTTAGTAGCATCTAACGAAATTATTTTGAACCCTATGCTAATCTATGGTAGGTTAATGTTTGAGCTTTCGTATTCTTCTTTGTAAACTTATTTTTATGATTCTTTTGACCTCTTTCACCAAAGAAATTCTTTACGCCACTAAATTTTTTAGTAGAATGTTCCAGGGTGCCCCTTGCTATTTTTCCAACGAAGGTAGAAAGAAAACATAAAAAAATTATAAAGAAAACAACTAAATTTAAAAAATGCAAAATATCATTCTCACTGTCTAGTTTTCATCTCATTTTTAATCAGTTTGATGCAATGTTGTTAATCATAATTTGATTTCATGATATTTTTCATTGCTTTTGTGGATGTCAAAGTTATTTTGTTCCCCAAATAATGGTAGCAGATCTTCTTTTGCCTCGTTTGTTGTCTCAGACACATGTGGAATGTTGGAAAAAGTTTCACATAATTATTATTTGCTTGATAAAACTCGCACTTTTGTGCTTTGCAGTTAATGCATTACCTTTTTTGTGTTATACTTGGATTCTATTGAAAGTAAACGGGTCTTTTGTGTATGGCGTGGTCGCTTTGTTCCCCAACAAATGGTAGCAGATCTTTTTTCTTGTCTATTGACGTATATGAGATGTGAGATGTTAAAAATAGTTTTTCATAATTATTATTTACTTGATAAAACTTGTACTTATGTAATTCGCAGTTTATGCATTACATTTCTTTGGTGATAGTTGGATTTTATTTAGAGTAAACTGGTGTGTGATAACTGGCTGTTGGCTTCAGAAAAGCATTTGATTAATGGTTCAAGAACAAATTTGTTACTTCAGCAGTAGGCTTGTATACTACTAGGCTTTAATATTAACAGTTCAAATTTTTATGTTCTTTGTTGTTCGTTGTTGTGGTCAATGAGTAAAATTGAATGCTAACTATATGGACAAATCGATACCTAAGTTCAGGTATTTTGCTGTCATTTTTTCAAAAAAAAGTATTATATATAAAATGCATATTGGTCTCAAATGTGATTTTTGTTTTGAAATAGTTACATTGTGATATCAATTATTCTGTTACAAGCATTGTAAGGCCTGTGTTTATCTCTATTCGATCAGCTTAATAGAAATCAAACGCAAATTGATGCAGATATATATATTTTTTGTGGATGTTGTGTTGGCATTTCACTCATATTTAATGTTTTCTGGCAAGTTGACCTGATGAAACCAGATACCACCGTCATACTTCGAAATGCAACGGTTGACATTTTCAAAGGATCAATGAGGCTTGCCGTGGATAAATGGGGCCGCATTGAAGTTACTGATCCTGCAGAGTTTTCTGTGAGGGAAGATTGCAATTTTTCATTACTGGAGTTTGAAGAGGTGAAGGTCGTGGCAGATTGAGACTTGAAATATACATCTGGTGCCCTCAATATAAAACACAAGAGAGGAATATTTATCATATTTGCAAAATGCAATTTTTAATTCTGGTCAGCACTAATCTTAACGAATGGCAAATTGGATGGCCCATTTTTGTTGGGTAGGGTTAAATTTTATTGGCTTGATGATAAAACACTTTATTTATGCAATGAATTTTATTTTTTAATTCATTCTTTTCTTTTCCAATTCTTACATTTCAATGGAAAAACAATTTTTTTCCCCTTTAAAATTTCTAAAAGAGAATTCCTAAGGCACAAATTGTTGAATGAGTAAGTTGATCAACTTACATATGCAACCAGTCACTTGGGGAAAGGACGTATTGCACAATAGGCAAGTTTTAGACTTGAGGATTTAGGGTTTAGTCTGGTCTCATGACAATTAACATAATAGATAAGAGCCTTCTTCTAAGAACAATTTAATAGAAAGTTTTATTCTAAGTATAATAATAAGGATATAAACTCCTAATTGGAGTTTATTCTAAACAACAGTGTTTATATAAGCTTAAATTGATTAATATTTGAACCTATTTTAGTCAGGAATCTCCCCTAAGTGATTTTTAATTTTAACAAGAACAAGAATCTTATAATTGCAAATATATCATACTACTAGCATGAATTTTTAATGACCCTTAGTCTTAATCTCATGGAGCATGTTTGTTTATATCAATTTTTGTTTATTAGCTATTTGAATGATCATTTAGTTTGAATTGATTTTTAATTTAAAATTAAACTTTTATGTAGGATTTTTATTTTATAAAATATACACTTTTGTGTTTGGGTGGAGGTCTTGAACTTATAATTAGCTTTTCGGGAAATTTCTAAACAAACAATTTCAACAACAATTTTTTCTCGGATGAGGGAGTTAGTAAAATAAAATTGTGAGCAAAATGAATGATTAGATGTGCCGATTATTGATATGACAAGCTAACCAAAACTGAAAATTAGCCTTGCAATTAATTAATCATTGGTAACCAGAACATATTGTGCCTGTAAATAAGGATGAATACCTACTTTTAGCAAACTAATCCAAATTCAGTAAAACCAACCAAAACTATTTTCAAAACATGCATGATCATTTTTTTTTGTATACCCAACAAGGATACAAAAAATCTCATACAAGGTAAGTGTGAAATAGAATAGTATATATGGTACAAAAAACACCATGCACACATGCCCAAGAACAAGAAAATACAGTGTACTAAAAAAATAAAGAGTTACTGAGTGCATTAAAGCACTGAAAAGGAGTAAAAGCAAGAAGAAAATATGGTCTGGTCTCAAACTTGGCATGTGTAAAGCATTTGATAGCGTTGAGTAGGGGTTTTTGATGGACATCATGATATGATTGGGATTTTCCGAGGCCTGCTACAATCTGACAATCAATTGTAAGGCAACACAACTATCTCTGTTCTAAGGGAAGAAGGTATGGTAGCCTATCCCCATGAAGAGGATTCCGACGGGGATCCTCTTTCTGCTTTACCTCTTTATTCTAGTTGTGGAGGGGCTTTCTCGTTTACTTCGAGAGGCTGAAGCAGATAAACAAATTCATGGATTGATTGTGGTAAGGAATGCTCCTTCTATAATTCACTTAATGTTTGCTGACGATGCCATTTAATTTTGTAAAGCTGACAGTCAAAAGATGAAAAAATTGTTTGACATCATCAAATTATACAAGGCAATTCTGGACAGTTGGTTAATACGAGCATATCCTGTTGTTTACTATCTAACTACTTATGGGCTCCTAAAAAGATTTAAAACAGGCTTTATAAACTTCTCTTAATCTAAAAGTAAGCTTAAAAAATAAAGTTTTTTTATTAGCCAATATATAAACCACCAATACCATTCACGACTAATTGTGAGATTAACCTAACAATTCTCCTACTCATACATCATACTATCCGAATCATACGGGATTAACCTATCAATTCTCCCATCATATATCATACTATCTAAATCATCCCCCCTCACATATGCTAGGTCTTCTAAGAGACTCTAATTTAGGCTGATTGACATACCATGAGGCAAACCGAGGCAACAAGCGAACTAGACTCTGATACCATTGTTGGGGGCCCATAATTTTATAAGTCTCTCTTAATCCAAAAATTAGCTTAAGAAATAAGACTTTCTCATTAGCATGTATACAAGTCATCAATACTATTTACGATTAATATGAGATTAACCCAACACGAACATCATTCAAATCATCTCCCCCTCACACATGTTAAGTCTTTTAAGAGACTCTAATTTAGGCTGATTGACATACCATGACACAAACCGAGGCAACAAACGAACCAAACTCTGATACCACTATTGGGTGCCCATAGTTTCATACGTTTCTTTTAATCCAAAAACTAGCTTAAGATATAAGATTTTCCCATTAGCCTGTATACAAGTCACCACACTATTTACGATTGATATGAGATTAACCCAACACCAACAACATTCGTTCCCAAGAGAAAACAACACTACGAAGACTTATTAACATGCCT
Source organism: Piper betle (assembly GCA_033002965.1). Classification (NCBI taxonomy): domain Eukaryota; kingdom Viridiplantae; phylum Streptophyta; class Magnoliopsida; order Piperales; family Piperaceae; genus Piper; species Piper betle. The sequence continues at coordinate 138,851 of JAURVB010004322.1, forward strand.
CTCATGCTCGAGGAAGTGATCAAACTAAATGCTTTCATTCTCTCATTTGCAAGATTCAAGGGAAGATTGCATCTTGGAAGGGCGTTCATGTCTCCTATAAACTATCACAAAAACTATATCAAATTATATGATGAATTGTCATACAGTCCCTAAACAAATTTTACTCAAGATCAATCCGCTGCAATCATCATTTTGGTGGGGACAGTTTACTAAACATTTTTGTAGATTTATAAAATGGTCAAGTATTTGTCGTCCCAAAAGTATAGGTGGTATTGGAATTAGATGGAATAAGGATATGAACATAGCTTTCCTCACCAAACTTGTTAAGAGAATTGTTGCTAATCCAGATCCACTTATCTAAAAAATCTTGGTTGTGAAGCATGACCTGCTACCCGTTCTTCTGGTCTCCTACTCATGTGTGGCAAAGTGTCAAAAAAGGTTTTTCTCTTCTCCAGGGGCAAGTTTGTTGGGTCTCTCGGTAACGGAGAAAATGTTCTAATAGGCTTAGATCTTTGGGTACCTGGAGGTCGACATTGTATACCCAGATTAAATCCTAGAGCTTAATCTCTGAGACGTCTTCCAGTTAACTGGTTTTGTTCTCGAAAATCAAAGCAATGGAACAAAAATAAAATCCTTCTAGTTTTTTATCTACACGATGCTAAAAGAATTCTTGAATTGCAGCCTCCAACTCCCAATTATTTGGACAAGTTGATGTGGTGTCCCTCTAAAATAGGTCGTTTATAAGTTAAATTTGTTGTGAGAAGTTTGGTTGGACAATGTCAAATGGTGGGTCTTCTTTATGCACAAATTTTCTTGAATAAAGGAGACCTGGAAAGCAAGAATTTTAAGGACAGACTTTTTTAAAGGCGAGTGGATTATAATAATCTTAAAATAATAGTCTTACATCTAACACCTTTTGGAATAAGATCCAGTATATAAGTAAAAATATATCTATAAATCTTCAACTTGATTAATTATATTTGAAGAGATAATTAGGCTTGCATTTGGGTCAAATCATTTTAAAAATAATAAAAATTTGTTTAAGCAAATCTTTTTATTTTATTATTCATGTCTATATATCTTTTCTTATATAACAATTCAAAGAAAGTTTGATATCATGGTGGATAATTCCAATAACATTGAGGCTATTGTTTCTTGGATGGAGAATATCTAGGGATATATTACCAACAAAGGCAAATCTATCGGTTAGAGGAGTCCCGGTGGATGTTCTATGTGTTGCGTTGTCCCTCCTCCGTAAATACATAAACCTACAACCTTATTTTGGTTAAAATTGTATCAAAATTGTGATATAGCGAATTTGATCTGGCCGTTTGCCTCGTAGTTTTTTCCCTAAATTTGGGGTTTTCCACGTAAAATTATTTTGTCGTCTCTCTTTATTTGCTTGGTACTTTTCATCCTTATATGTTGAAATAAGGGGATTTGTATTTGGTTTATTTGGTTAATCCCAACACTACGTGGAAATGATATAAAGACTTCATTACACACATTCACCAAATGCAAGTACTCACACTGTCTTTTTTGCACTGTTTGGAATTAAACTAGAGAACTATAGGCTTCCCCTCCACCATTGACTTTCTCCCATGTATTTTGCATTTTTACAAGATTTATCTAGGAGATGCAAAGGGTTATCCTCAAACTGCTCCTTGCTTGGGATGGTTTTTGGAAACTGAGAAATTGTATCCTTCATGGCAAGTTCTTTCTTATCAAGCCGACTACTCTTATTAAGGAAATAAGCATTACGGCAGTTTATATGCTCCACTCAAAATTTGAACGTGGTGTTCATCCCCCTTTATTGTCTAAAGGTGCCAATGATTTCTTCTCCTGTGTTTTTTCTGATTTTCACATTACTATCCCGTGTGTTGCAAAAAATATTTGTGTTTGGAGCTTCATTGTCTGGAGTAATATAACCAACTCATACTTTACTGACTGTGGATATGAAGAAGGTGGGGAGGGAGGCCCAAAGAGCTGGAATTCATGATCTTCTCAATGCTGTGTGCTTTGCTAGATCAATGAGCAAATGCAAGATACTCATTTTATCAGATAGTAAAGTTGTCACTGATAGTCTCTTACATTATGCAAATTATCATGTTAGCTGGGACAATCGATACTTATTTTTGTATCTCTTTGATACATTTAGGGATATATATATATTATTCTCAAACGGGTTCCTGCTCATCTTCTGGCACAGACAGTCAAGTGGATCAATAATCTACCTAAGTTCCTTCTTCTGTATTTTGTTCTCCTTCTGGTTGATGATTAGTTTTTTTGGAGGAAAACAAAAACAAACAAACAAAAGCAAAAACCAAAAGCCATCACAATGTTAAAAGCTTTCAACATGAACATTACCGAAACATGCATCATTTTTGTAGTCTCAGACTCTCGGCAAGGATACATGTATGGTTCATTCTCTCAAGTTTTTTTATATCAATTCATACAGGTGGACCAAGCATAGCACCATCCATGCCAAGAACAAGATATCCATATTATTAATATTTTGTATGCAAGTTAAAGCCCATTTTGATTCAATTACCATGGAAGAATGCTTCCTTCTATCTGGTTGTAACTATATCACGCAAGGATGTTATAAACATCGACTCTCCCAAAAAAATAATAATCAAAACCAATAATGCATTGCATGGACTATTTCCTTCTTCCCACATTTTTTTCTAGCTCTTGAGAAAATAATGCCTCATGTTTCTGTTCTCTCATCTATATTGATTGTTGATGGGCACGTTTTTGTAGCTCTTCTAATGGCGAATACTTTTATATATCTCTCGGTGGCTCCTTATCCTAGTAAACAGATCAATCCATTAAAGTTTCTTACTGCAAAAACAAAAAACAAAAAAAACTAGGTACGTACGATAAAGTTGCTGGTGCAATTGCTGGCCATTCACAAACATGTCTGATGATATGAATAGGCGGCTGTCTGTAAAAGACAACAAAATTAACTATAGAACATTAATATTCTCAGTGCTATGAATGTTTATATTAGTATTACAGAAAAAAAAACGATGAGGTAGCTCATGAATATCTGGAAGAGAGGCATGCAAGAGGCATGCAAGAAGCATGAGCTCGTAATTTAAAGATCAATGGATGATCTCTTTAGCTTCTAATTTGTTGTGCATGAGCTTGATTACTTGAAGCATTGGATGCTATGGATAGAACAAGGGGAGTGATGCATCTTTTCCAGAATTTGGTCCACACCATGTGTGGTTCAATCAAGTATGCCCTCTAACATTTGAAGCAGACTCCGGAGCTAGTCCCATCTACATGTGATGGGTTCCAGCAAGCTTATCTTGTATGTCCATTGGTTGCTCTATAGTTCTCTTTCAACATAATTAAAGGCATCAACACTGTTGTGCTGTTATTGGGCCCTGTTTCCATTTTGCACTCTTCATGAGACTGCTCAAATGGTGCATATGGCACATATATGTACCATTTTTCAAATATTTTTCAACTATATATATTGGTGATCACCATTTCGTCACATTTTGTTCCTGTTCTTTATAAGATCAACAATAATGTGCAAGCTTTTGTTCTGTAGCATTTTGTAGTGGACAATCATGGATGCATATGATAAAGAAACCTCAAGCAACACTCCTATAATTTATGTGTTTCAATGACTATATGTTTGTATCTGGTGTCTGTTAAGTTAGCTTTTCTTGATGGAGCCCCTCACCCTCTATGTTTCTATAATGCTTGAATTCGTTTGGCAAGGAATAGCAAAGGCTCAACCAGCTCATTCTTAAAAGAGAGAAGTCGATATTTGTGTTGGTGACCATGAATATGTGAGATAGAAAAAATAACTTTGATTTGACAGTGGTGGATTATTGGCTCACATTAATGTTGAAAAATTATAAACTTGCGATATTATTATTCAACTCTAAAAATTTGAGGTGCCAAATTTTAAAATGAAGATCAAAAAGAGGGCAAGATTAATTAATCTGAATCTCAATTTAATATAAAATTAGATTAGATGCTCTTTCAAACTTTTCATGGGCGTTGATCCAAACAGGACATAACGTTGACATGACCTATTGCATATATATATATATATATATATATAGGGCGGGTTTACTGTGCTTGAGCCATCCACCCGTTGGATTCAATCCAACGGCTGGATGAAAAAAAATGGGGCGGCATCGCCGCCACCCCGGCCGACGCGACACCACCCCCTGCCCCACCCGTCGCCGCCCCCGACCGACGGGGCGGCGACGCAACCCCCTCCTCGCGGCACCACCGGCGGCGATGGGGCGGCGGATCTAGCCGCCCCGCCTCTTCCCCTGCCAGCCCGCCGCCCCGCCGCCGGGTAACACCACCCCCACCCCGTCGGGGCCGCTGCCCCGTTGCCGCGCCCCCTCCCGAAGCCGGGGTAGGCCGCGACGGTGCACCCCGGCGGCCCACCTCCCCACCGCGGCTCCCACCCCTGCGGCAACGGGCGCCCAGCCGCCCCCCACCCACCCCCCCCCCGTCCCCCTCCCGCCACCCTGCCGCGCCCCCCACGTGGCGACCCGCGACCACCTTGCCACCGCCCCCGGACCAACCCCATCCCCTGTCGCCCCGCCCCCCCAGCCGTCGCCGTGGCACCCTTCCCGCCCCCTCCGCCGTCGTTGCTGCGGCGACGCCAGCGGCCACCCCCTCTCAAGATTAGGGTTTTTTATCTTGGCCGTTGGATGCTAATCCAACGGCCAAGATCAAACTGGAGCACATGCAAGCTGCCTGTGCTCAAGCATAGGAAATTTATTTCCATATATATATATATAAACTGCTGTGCGCTGCATGAAAATGCAGCGCATCAGCAGCGCACCGTTCATGGGCCGTCGGATCCAAATCCGGCGGCCCAGATTAAATCCCCCCCTCGTCGAGTTGGCGCGCTCTGTTCCCGCCGACGTCTTCCCGCGCCCCTTCCCGCGGTCGTCGTTCTATAAAACCACCGGCTCGCCCATCCCCGCCGACCAACTCCTCTCGCCCATCCCCGGCCGCCTGTCCCCGCCGACCACCCCTCTCGCCCATTCCCGCCCCTGTTCGAACCCCGCCGGCCGCATCGAGGCCCCCGGCCACCGACCCCTCCCCAACCTGCCGCCCCCAAACACCGCCCCCGTCACCCCCTACCCCCGCCCCGCCGTCCCCCTGCCATCTCCCGCCCCGCTCGTCCCCCACCCATCTCCCGCCCCCTGCCCCCCCTCCCTCTGCCCTCCCCTGCCCTCCCCACACCCGCCGCTCCCTGCCCCCACCCCCGCCGTCCCGGCGCAGCCCCTGCCCCCCATCGCCGCCCCTAGCCGCCCCCCGCTGCCCCTGCCGCCCCATCTCGCCCGCTGCCCACCCCCGCCCCCGCCTCGTCTCCCGCACACCGGCCGCCCACCGCCCAGCCCCCACCCTCCGCCTGCCGTCCCTCGGCCCCCGCCCTGCCCCGCCTCCCGCCCCGTGCCGCCCCTCCCTCCCCTGCCTCCCCACACCTGCCGCACCCTGCCCCCGCCCCCGCCCTGCCGTCACCCCTGCCCCCCGACCCCCCGGCCCCCCGCCCGCCTGCCCCCTGCCACCCCTCCCTCCCCTGCCCTTCCCAAACTTGCCGTGCCCCCCACTGCCCCTTGCCACGCCCTCGCCGCCCTGCGCCCCCATCCGCCCGCGCCCCCACTGCCCCTTGCCCTGCCCCTCGCCACCCTGCGCCCCCATCCGCCCGCGGCCCCCCTGCCGCACCTACGACGACCTCAGTCGCGGCCTGCAATCACCCGCCGCCGTCGTCCCGACTCGAGTCATAAAAAAATTGACTCGGTCGCGCGTGAGTGTTCTAGTTTTTAACGTTAAATTTAATTTTTTTAACAGGCTTCCATGGCATATATTTATATTTGATGCTAAATTTATATTTTTCAGGTCACAGTGAGTCGAGGTTGCCAGAAATACATCTTTCAGAATACGAGAATCAGGTTAGAGTTAAGCCTTTAAAAATACTTTGACTTAACTGAAGCATGTTTACTGCATTTATTTTAATTGAAAATATTCTTAGTTTTTATAGATTTTATATTTTTTTAAGAATGGACAAGCTTCAAGATAAAGCATACAAGGAAGAAGAAATAGGCAAAAATATTACAACAATTTATCCTATTGTAGAAGATGAGTTCAAACCGAAGGTTGGAATGCAATTTGATTGTTTGGACGATGCACTCGATTTATATAGCAGTTATTCAAAAATGGCCGGTTTTGGTATACATAAACATAGTACAAATTATCATAGGAGAACAAAAGAGTTATGGTCGCAAGTATTCGTGTGTTCTAAAGAAGGTCATTTCAAAGAAGATGAGCGAAAAGAGAAATACCTGACAAAGGAAAAAAGAGAACTCATCCTATAATAAGAGAAGGTTGTCAAGCATGCATCAGGGTAACTAAGAATAAAGAGGGCACATGGAATGTCATGTATTTCGAAGAAGGACATAGTCATGCACTCCTTACACCATCAAAAATTCAATTTCTCAGGTCACATAGGCATGTTACAAGTGTGCACCGAAATTTGATTGACCAATTCAGAGAGGCTAACATAAAAACTTCTCAACTAATGTCTGTGCTAGAAATTGAAGCAGGTGGGGCAGAAAATATTGGTTGTACAGAGAAAGATATTAGAAATGTGTAGACAAAATATAAAAAAGAGATAAAGGAAATTGATGCCCAATTATTGATGGAACATTTCGAGGAAATGAAAGAGATGAATGACTCCTTTTTTTATTGCTATGAAGTAGATGATGAGGGAAGATTAAAGCATTGTTTTTGGGCGGATGGAATTGCAAGAAAAAATTATCAGCTTTTCTCAGATGTGATCATTTTTGATACAACATATAATACAAATAAATATTCACTTGTTTTTGCCCCATTCACCGGCGTAAACCATCACAGGCAAACAATTACATTTGGATGTGCATTTTTGTGTAATGAGAAGACAAAATCGTTTGTGTGGCTTTTTGAAACATTTTTAAAATGCATGGATGGAAGGCATCCCGGGGCAATTGTTACTGACCAAGATCCGGCAATGGATAAAGCAATTAAATTGATATTTCCTTCAACATATCATCGTCTTTGCATTTGGCATATCCTTAAGAAGGAGACTGAAAAATTAGGTGCAATTGCTCACAGGAAGGAGTTTTATGAGCCATTTCACAGTTTAATTTATGGGGCGGAAAACGAAGAAATCTTTGAATCACAATGGATTGAACTAATGAAAGACAATTGCGTGGAGGGAAATGAGTGGTTGAAATCCATATATGCAATTCGTCATGCTTGGGTGCCTGTGTATAGTAAAGGTATATTTTTAGCTGGTATAAGAAGTTCACAACAAAGTGAATCTCAAAACTCATTTTACTCAAGGTATGTGAACAAAAAAAATAGCCTCATTGAGTTTATACATAGATATGAGAGAGCTATCAAAAGACAGAGATTGAACAAGGCAAAAGAAGCATATGAAAATTCATATAAAAGCCCTAAATTGGTCACCCCATTCAATATGGAATGTACGATGGCAAAGGTTTATACTCGAAAAGTGTTTTATAAGTTTCAAGAAGAACTACAATACAGTATGGTTTGTTGCTCATCTCATAAGAAATTAGATGGGGAGGATGTTGAACAGTATGATGTAACATGTTGTAGAAATAATAAAGGCTTGGTTGCACATGTTACTTACAAAGGAGCTAATAGGAGATGCACATGTAGTTGTCAGCTTTTAGAAAGTGAAGGTTTTCCATGTAGACATTTGCTATATGTACTTAGATTGAATGAGGGGGATATTTTTCCTGAAATGTATATCCTGAAGAGATGGACAATTGACATAGCAAAGGAAGTTGTTTTTGATGGTGAGGGAGTGGAACTTCATGGTGATTGTCACAAAACGTTATTCTCAAATTGGGGAGAATTGCACTATATATTTAATCGATGGGCCAAAAAGGCATATTCGTCATCTGAAAAGTTTGAACTTGCCAAGCAAAAATTGTTGGAGATAGAAAAATTGGTAGAAGATGTGGTAGATGATCGGCATCATGGAATACAACTACATCATGGAATACAAGTCCATCCACCTGCACAATCAAAGACAAAAGGAAGTGGTAAAAGATGGAAGAGTGGTAAAGAACTTGCAGTGGACCCTTTGGGAAAAGATAGGCTATGCCATGGTTGTAATCAACGGGGAGTTGGGCATGATAAATGCACTTGCCCTGCAATTGTATCACGGTAATGTTGCCTAATCAACCCTTCTTTTGATGTTTGTTATATATATTTTTTTGTGATTATTTTCCATGTTTTGTTTTTAAATATATAGGCAAAAAATTATTCCATCTGAAAGTGGATGTCATGGAGTCTATTCAGGGGCGTCGGCGCAGTGATGGCGATTGTCAAAGCAGTGATGCAGAGACGACTATGATAGCTCCGAATTTGTAACTTGTTACCATGAATTGTTATTTGCTTTAATCAAATTTCACACTTTTGTAACTTGTAAGTTTGTACTTGTATTCATCATGTACAAGAAAGTTATATAAAATGGATCCACTGGGTCTTGTTTCTGATTTACTTAAATATTATAAGAATATTAACTACAATCAAGACCGAGTCATTTTTTTATTAACAGCCTCGAGTCGATATCGGGTCAATTTTAATTAAGTCGAGTCAAAACGGAGTCAATTATTTATTTACTTTACTCGAGTCGAGGCCGAGACATTTTTTTATTAACTTGCCTCGAGCCCCCGCGCGCCGCCCCCTACCGCACCCTGTCCTAGGGCCCCCAGCCCAGCCCCAGCCGACTCGAGTAATTTTGTACAAAAAATTATTTCATTCTATTGACTCAAGTCTAGATCGAATCAAATTTTTATTAATAAATTATTTTGTTTTTTAAAAAAATTATTTTATACTATTGACTCTAGTCAAGAACGAGTAAAATTTTTATTACGAAATTATTCTTTTACAAAAATAAATTATTTTATACTATTGACTCGAATCGAAATCGAGTCAAGATTTTATTACAAAATTATTTTATTTTTTAAAAAAATTATTTCATACTATTGATTTGAGTCGAGATCAAGTCAAATTTTTATTATGAAATTAATTTTTTTTAAAAAAATTATTTTATACTATTGACACGAGTCGAGATCGAGGCCAAGGGAGGGGGGGGGAGGGGTGAGGCGATCGTGAGGGTGGGGCGGGGGGGACGGGGGGGGAACGCGGGGGCGGGGTGGCAGCAGCTGCGGGCGGGGCGGGGGATGGGGCCAGCCGCTGTAAGCGGGGCCGGGGGTGGGAGCGGAGGCGACCGGCGGGGAAGGTTGGGGGCGGGGGCGACCACCGGGGAAGCTCGGGGCTGGGGCAGACGGCGGGAGGGAGGGAGGGAAGGGAGGGGGGGGGTGGGGGGAGGATTTTGATTGTGGGCCGTTGGATTTTCATCCAACGGCCCACAATCAAATGGGCTGTTGTGCGCTGCATTTTGATGCAGCGCACAGTAGCCCTCCTCTCTCTATATATATATATATATATGACAAAAGGTTTGTTGTACTGCAGTACAGCCATCTTGGCTGTACTGCAGTTTGATCCCAGCCATTGGATCGCCATCCAACGGCTGAAAAATAACCCCTACAATACCACACCCCCCCCCCACCACCCCCCACCCCCCCCCTCCCACCCACCCACCCACCTCCTCGCGTCCGGCCGGCCCTTGTCCGGCCAGCACTCGTCCAGCCCCTTGCCACACGCCGGTCTGGCCGGCCCTCGTCCCGCCTCCCACCCCCCTGCCACGTCCCGGCTGGCCCTCGTCACACCCCTGTCCCCCCTGTGCCCAAGCCTTGCTCTACTCCGGCCAAGCCGACGTCGCCCTAGGTGAGTCGTTCTTCCCTCGACACAGCGACCAACGATGGCGGGAAGAAGGTGGGAGGTGTCAGCGATGGGGTCCAATGAGGAGGTAGTCACGGAGCACAGCACCAGCGTCGGTGGTCCCCCTATTTCACCGGACTCCCCAATTTCGGACTCGCCCCGACCCCAGCCGTGTTGCGCGACATCCCGGGAGAAACAGAGGAAGCGAAACAGGGGAGGGAGTCCGGTGAAGAGGTGGTGGGGGGCAAGGTTGCCCGGGTACAAGGACGGAAAAACAGAGTCGTCGGCAAAACAGGAGAGGGAGGAGGAAATGTGCAGGGGTAGTTTGGTAATAAAAATTTAACTCGCTCACACTCAAGTCAATATTACGAAATAAGTCCCAAAAAATATTAAAACAATTCAAAAATAAAATAAAATAATCAAATTCTAATGAATTATTTTATTTTATGGTATTTTACCCTATTTTTTCATATTTTTCAAGAGGGGTAGTTTTAAAATAAAAACCTAACTCGAGCCCAATTTGTGTCAATATTATGAAATAAATCTCAAAAAAATGAAAAAATAGAGTAAAATATCATAGAATAAAATAATCCATTAGAACTAGATTATTTTATGTTATGTAATTTTACTGTATTTTTTATATTTTTAGGATTTATTTCGTAATATTAACATGATTTGGGAGCGAGTAAAGTTTTTATTACGAAATTGCAATCGAGTCATTTTCCCCTGACTCGTTCTCCACTTAAGTTAATATTACAAAATAAATTTTAAAAAATAAAATAAAATAATTTCGTAATAAAAATTTGATTCGCTATCGAATTGTGTCAATATTAAGAAATAAAATTTAAGAATTAAATAAAATAATTTCATAATAAAAACTTGACTCGCTCTCAACTCGAGTCAATATTATAAAATAAATTAAAAAATAAAGTAATTTTGTAATAAAAACCTGGCTCGCTCTCGACTCGAGTCAATATTATAAAATACATATTAAAAAATCTGACAAAAATAAACCTTTAAAACTCACTCTCGACTCGCTCCTAACTCGAGTTAATATTACGAAATATATCTCAAAAAATTTAAAAAAAATAAAGTAAAATACCATAAAATAAAATAAACCATTAGAACTCGATTAATTTATTTTATAGTATTTTACTATATTTATTATATTTTTTGGGATATATTTTATAATATTGACTTTAGTCGGGAGACAGTCAAGTTTTTATTACAAAATTGCCATTATTTCATTTTTCTTCACCAACCATGTTTTCTCCCCCCACCGCTCAATGGTAATTTTGTAATAAAAACTTGACCGCTCCTGACTCGAGTCAATATTACGAAATATATCCCAAAAAATATGAAACAAATATTGTAAAATAAAATAAAATAAAATAATCAAGTTATAATGGATTACTTTATTTTATGGTATTTTAATCTTCTTTTTCATATTTTTCAAGATGTATTTCAGAATATTGACCTGAGTCTAAAAGGAAATAGGCAAAAACTAAATTTGTAATCCATTATAACTTGATTGAGTCCCGGGAGAAACAGAGGAAGCGAAACGGCTCCTCTACTTCTTCGTCGTCATAGCTACCGCCGGCGCTGTGCTCCGCGACTACCTCCTCACTGGACCCCCTCGCTAACGCCTCCCACCTTCATCCCGCTGTTGTTGGTCTCTATGTCGCGGGAAGAACGACTCGCCTTTGTTGTGCGTGGCGTGCGACATGGGTTATTTTCCAGCCGTTGGATGGCAATATAATTTTGCTCCAATGTTAGGGGGCGGCGGCTGGGGATGGGTGGGGGGTCGTGACATGGGGTGGCGGCTAGGGGCGAGCGAAGGGGCCACGATAGGGTGGTCGTGGCAGGGGAGTGAGGGCAACGGCCGGGGGGGGGGTGGCTGTCAGTCGCTTGTGGGCGGGCGGACGGGCCTAGTAGGGTGATGGTGGTCGTGGTAGGGAGTGTGGGTGGCGGCGAGGTGCGAACGGTGGCGGGGTGCGGGGGCGGTCGGGTGGGCGGGTCGGTGGGTGGGTCTTGAGGGCTTGGATGACCATGGGCCGTTGGATTTCATCCAACGGCCCACAATGGCAGCTCACCATGCGCTGCCAAAAAGGGGCAATGCATAGTAACGATGCCCTATATATATATATATATATATAGAGAGAGAGAGAGAGAGAGAGAGAGAAAGAGAGTGAAAAGTGTCGGAGTGGGCTGCCTTGTTTGGCAGGGCATGCAACGCACTCCCCTATAGGCCGTTGGATTAAATCCCATGGCCCCACCCCCTCTCCCAATGCTCCCCCCACTACCCGCTGCTCCCCCGCCCCCCCTTTCCTGCCGCTCCCCCACCCACAGCCACCGCCTTCACCTGCAACCACCACCCACCCCGCGTTCTCCCCCTAGCTTCCCGCCGCTCCCCTCGCCGCCTGCCCGCCACCCCGGCATCTCACCGCTCCCCATTGGCCGGCGGTGATGTAGGTGATGATGACGGCGAAGCCGCCGGTGGTCGGGTAGAGCGGCAAAAACAGAGGGTCGATAGTTGGAAGGGGAGAAATAGGGAAGGTCGGGCGAGACAAAACAGAGGAGGGGAAAAAAGGCAATGACAATTTCGTAATAAAATTTTGACTTGAGAGAGACTCGAGTCAATATTATAAAAATAAATTTTAAAAAAATAAAATAATTTTGTAATAAAGACTTGACTCGCTCCCTACTCGAGTCAATATTACAAAATAAATTTTTAAAAAATAAAATAATTTCGTAATAAAAACTTGACTTGCTCCCTACTCGAGTCAATATTATGAATTAAATTTTAAAAAAATAAAATAATTTCATAATAAAAACTTGACTCACTCCCAAATGGAGTAAATATTATGAAATAAATTTAAAAAAAATAAAATAATTTTTTAATTAAAACTTGACTCATTCCAGACTCGAGTCAATATTATAAAATAAATTTAAAAAAATTAAAAATAAAATACCATAAATAAAAGCTTAACTCACTCTCGACTTGAGTCAATATTACAAAATAAATTTTTAAAAAATAAAATAAAATAATTTCATAATAAAAACTTGGTTCACTCCTTACTCGAGTACTATTGGCTCTTGTACTATTGGCTCAAGTTGGGAAGGAGTCAAGTTTTTATTTTATGGTATTTTATTTAAAATTTATTTTGTAATATTGACTTGAGTCGGGAGTGAGTCAAGTTTTTATTTTATAGTATTATATTTATAATTTTTTAAATTTATATCCTAATATTAATTCGAGTCGAAAGCGAGTCAAGTTTTTATTACAAAATTGCCATCACCCTTTCTTTTCTTCCCCCCCACCTTCCCTGCAACATGATGCCCCGATCCCACTAGCTTGTTTTGCCCTGCCGGGAGTGAGTCTTTGTGCACGAACCATCCAGCCTTGGGGAAGAGGCATTGCTGGAGGTCATCGTCGTCGTCGGGGTTGGTGGGCGGTAGTGGGTGTCTAGCAAGGAAAACGAGGGAGGCAGTGGGTCGTCGGGGTAGGGAGAGGTGGAAAGAAGGGAGGCAGTGGCGAGGCGGTGTCACTGGCTGGCAGCGGGAAGCTGACGACGAGGTCGCTAGTGGTGGGGTGGCAGGGCAAAATAAGGCGGGAAGGAAAGGGCAATGACAATTTCGTAATAAAAACTTGACTTTGTCCCGACTTAAGTCAATATTACGAAATAAAATTTAAAAAATAAAATAAAATAATTTTGCAGTAAAAACTAAACTCGCTCCCGACTCGAGTTAATATTACGAAATAAATTTAAAAAATAAAATAAAATAATTCCATAATAAAAACTTGGCTCACTCCTGACTCGAGTCAATATTGTGAAATAAATTAAAAAATAAAATAATTTCGTAATACAAACATGACACTGTCCTGACTTGAGTCAATATTAAAAAATACATCTCAAAAATTTGAAAAAATAAAGTAAAATGCCATAAAATAAAATAAACCATTTGAACTCGATTAATTTATTTTATGCTATTTTACTATATTTTTAATATTTTTCAGGATGTATTTCGTAAAATTGACTCGAGTCGGGAGCAAGTCAAGTTTTTATTACAAAATTGCCATTGTTTCATTTTTCTTCACCAACCCCATTTTCTCCCCCACCGACCGATGGTAATTTTGTAATAAAAACTTGACTCGCTCTCGACTCGAGCCAATATTATGAAATATATCCCGAAAAATATGAAAAAATATAGTAAAATACTATAAAACAAAATAATCAAGTTCTAACTCAAATAACATGTTAGGTTTAGGTTTAGAGCATGTTATTCAAGTTAGAACTCGATTATTTTATTTTATGATATTTTATTATATTTTTAATGCTTTTCGGGATATATTTCATAATATTGACTTGAGTCAGGAGCAAGTCAAGTTTTTATTACAAAATTCCCATCATCTAGTTCTTTCTCCCCTATTTTGCCGTGCCACCCCACAGCCGGCTACCCGCTGCCATCTAGGGACACCATTGGCCATTGTTGTCGCCGCCTCGCCACCGCCTCCTTTCCTTCCCCCTCTCCCTACCGATTTCCTTCCCAGCCACCCACAGCCGCCCACCTTGCACGCGTCGCCACTGGCCACCAACCCCGGCGACAACCTCCAGCAACCATCCTAGCCTCTTCCCCCCATTTCCGACTCTTCCCCGAGTGACCCGTGGTGGCGCACCAAAACATGGGGGGCAGGTGTGGTGGAAAAATGAAACAATGGCAATTTTATAATAAAAACTTGACTCTCTCTCGACTCGAGTCAATATTATGAAATATATCCTGAAAAATATGAAAAAATATAGTAAAATACTATAAAACAAAATAATCAAGTTCTAACTCAAATAGCATTTTAGGTTTAGGTTTAGAGCATGTTATTTGAGTTAGAACTCGATTATTTTATTTTATGATATTTTATTATATTTTTTTATGTTTTGGGATATATTTCATAATATTGACTTGAGTCAGGAGCAAGTCATGTTTTTGTTACGAAATTCCCATCATCTAGTTCCTTCTCCCTTGTTTTGCCATGCCACCCCACAGCTGGCCACCCGCTCCCATCCAGGGACGCCGTTGGCCATTGCTGTCGCCGCCTCGCCACCGCCTCCTTCCTTCCCCCTCTCCCTACCGATTTCCTTCCCGGCCACCCACAGCCGCCCACCTTGCACGCGTCACCGCTGGCCACCAACCCCAACGACAACCTTCGGCAACCATCCTAGCCTCTTCCCCCTCATTTTCGATTCTTCCCTGGGTGATCCGTGGTGGCGCACCAAAACATGGGGGGCGGGTGCGGTGGACGGCGGGCGGACGTGGCGGGTGGGCAAGGCGGGCAGGAGCGACCTAGGGGGGGTGCCAGGGGAGCAGGCGCGGCGGGGACGCACGGGGGAGAGGGGCGTGGTGGCCGGCTAGGGGGAAGAGAAGTGCCGCCGGAGTTGGGGGTCCAATAGCCATCAATCAATTTTTATTTTTTCAAACACACACCTTTCTCCCGTTCTGTCGCCCCAGCCCACCCTCCCCACTCGCTGCCATGGCCCCTCCAACCCCCGTGTTCCCACGCCCCGCCTGCATCCGGCGCACACCCCCCCCCACCCCACCCCTGCTCGAAGCCACCACCCCACCCTCTCAATCCCCCCAACACCCCCCCCTGCCTCGCCCCACGGGCAACCAGAGCGAGGTTGTCGACGATGGGGTGGCACGGTAAAACAGAGGGGGAGGGAAGAAATAGGGAGGGTAGTATCATAATAAAAACTTTACTCACGTAAGACTCGAGTCAAGTTTTTATTACGAAATAAATTTTAAAAAAATAAAATAATTTTATAATAAAAATTTGACTTGGTCCTGAATCGAGTCAATATTATGAAATAATTTTTTAAAATAAAATAATTTCATAATAAAACCTTGACTCGTTCTTTACTTGAGTCAATATTACAAAGTATTTTATTTTTTTAAATTTATTTCGTAATATTAACTCTAGTAAGGACCGAGTCAAATTTCTACTACAAAATTATTTTATTTTCTTTTAAATTTAATTTGTAGTATTGTCTTGATTTGGGACCGAGTCAAGTTTTATTACAAAATTATTATTTTTTATTTTAAATTTATTTCGCAATATTGACTCAATTCGGGAGCGAGTCAAGTTTTTTATTATGAAATTATTTTATTTTTTAAAATTTAGTTCTTATTAAAAACTTACTCAAGTCATGACTAAGTAAAGTTTTTATTACTATACTACCCCCCCTGTTAAGCGTTTAAAATATATAATATTTACCCATGTTTTTAATATGATTTTGTACTTCCCGGGTATAAACATTATTAATTAAGTAATATTTTACTTTATTTTTTAGTTAATTAATATTTTATTATATATGCTTAACTTTGATGTTTTAATGCAGAAAAAGATGAATAAATTAAGCTTTGGATTTGATTGGTCATGACACTTGGCGCCACCCAATGGCTACAATGTATGGTGTTCAATGGAGTCGAACAGTTGGAAACTGTAAAGGGACATTATAATTAATTAGATTACGTCGATTTGTGAACACCCTCTTCGAATTCTTGTATCTCCACTTCTATATAAAGGGGTGGTCATTTGTTGTTGATCATATCTCATCTCTTGGCTTCGGAGTGTAGTGAAAGTAGTAGTTTTAGTTTTTGTAATTCCTTTTTCTTTTATAATAAAAATTAGTTTCTTTTTTATATTATTTTCTATTTTTATTATGGAGTAGTTTTATATTTCGTTCTAGAGAAGAATGGAACTTAACATGATTTAATTGAATTCATTTCAACCTCTTACTCTTTTATTCAATCGGATTGTTTGAATTATCATGTTCTTAATGCTAAGAGTAGATTGATCACCTATTTCTTAGATCATGAGGTTTAATTAGATTTCGGGAGAAATTAATTAGATTAGTCATTGATAATTCATCATACGACGAGTCTTTTGACTTGTTTGTCGTTGTGGTCGGAAGATACACAACACCGTATGCGATTGTAAGGCAAATTCTTAATGCATTATTTTGTTAATTAATCAATTATCACCGGGAGGTAGAAATTGAGGCAAAATAATAGAAGCATGAAGGAGCGGGAGCCACCATGTCATATAATTATCCTAGATCGACAATCTGAAGGAATAAAAGATAAGAGGAAGATTTGATGAAGATTAAATTCATGTTAAGGGAAATTTGACTCTAGAACGAGTTTTATAATTTTAACGTTTTTATTTAAAGTTATTTAGATTTAGTTAAGTTAATTATTTTTATTTTGCTCTTAATTTTATTTTCTTTAATTAATTATAGAAAATTCATCTCTCTGTGGGACGATACTTGATTTTATCCCCTTCATAGTAGTGTTTCAGTCTACTTCCATTGACTTTAAATGATCGATCCCCATGCTCAGTCCTAATTTCAATTGCACCATGTGGAAAAACTATTTGCACAATGTAAGGACCAGACCATCTTGATTTCAATTTTCCTTTGAAAATTTTCAACCTTGAATCATATAACAATACTTTTTGTCCAGGAGAAAATGGTTTAGAAACAATTCTTCGATCATGCCATGCTTTGGATTTCTCCTTATAGATTTTGGCATTTTTATAAGAAGCTCTCCTAATTTCTTCTAATTCAATAAGTTGTTGTAGTCTCATTTTTCCACATGCTTCCAAGTCAAAGTTTAATTCCTTAATGGCCCAAAAAGCTTTATGTTCTAATTCTAGGGGAAGATGACAAGCCTTTCCAAACACTAATCGATAAGGAGACATGCCAGTTGGTGTCTTGAAAGCTGTTCTATAAGCCCATAAAGCATCATCTAACCGAATAGACCAATCTTTTCTATTACCCTTCTACTACCTTTTCTAGAATCTTAAGAATCTCTCGATTGGATACTTCAGCCTGACCGTTAGTTTGTGGATGGTAAGCGGTAACAACCTTATGTTTCACTCCATACTTGGCCAATAAAGCTTCAAATTGCCTATTGCAAAAGTGAGATCCTCCATCA
>JAURVB010004323.1:0-60770 GCA_033002965.1 Piper betle
ATCGGGTAAAAATCACAAGCGTTGAACCTAAATACTGAATGAAATAAATAAAGTTTGAAACTTTATTAAGTTGAATAATTTAAAATAATTGTATTAGTAATATCTTTGAATTAGAATAATACAAATTATTTTAAACAATTTAATCAACAACTTAATTAATTAAATTGTTATGAATAATGATAGCAATAATTTAATATTTAATATTGTTGAATTTTAATAATTATATATATATTAGTCATTTAGTGACATGCATTGCTATTTGAATAAAATTATACTTATGTATAATTTTATGTTCTCGTTCAGATTAGGATTGTTGGTCACAGTTGCGAGTTCACTTATAAACTATCCAAGTCCGTATAATTATTTCAAATGTTGTATTTTCCCTTGTTGGCAGCTCTGGTCGGCCGGAGCCCAGATTTGACCACCATGAACCAAGTGCAACTGAGGTCAAGGAATTGACTTAGTCTGACACGGGGCAGCACCCTTAAAATTACTATATGGGAGTCTTGGTCGACTTGAGTATCTGACCACCATGCGCTGGGATGCAATCGGGGTAGGCTCAATTTGGCAGAAAGCAGCACCCCCTAGAGGATTGAACACTTGCCCCCATTCCGAAAGGGGTGGCAAGGTGCAATGGTGCAAGACGGCTCATTATGCACTCGTGATACCGAGAGGGTGAGTCAATGGCAAATATCGGTAACTACAGGCCGTAGGCTACATAGCATCTGTGCGCATGCATGGGATGGTAGCTGGATTGGGTGGCCACCCCTCCCAGCATATAACGAGCTTGGTATAGGCTCATAACAATTAAAAGACTCTTGAAATGATAATAGGGATTTTATTTACTTGTTTCATTTAATTATGCGGCTTAGTGGTTTCATCACTAACGCAGAATTACCTCCGCAGGTGAGCAGCTTTGGACTGAAGAATAGAAGTGTTATTGGTGGTTCTTTTACTGACCTTTGTATGGTGAATCGATAATAAATTGGACTTCATTTTTACCCTCTTATGTTATAATTGTGGCAATGGGAAACGGTCCGAGACTTTGGGACGGTTATTTTATATATTGTCATATGCTATTAGAACATGTTTTATTTTTATGATTTATAAATTCTAGACTTATTTGCAGTAGTACAATTCATGTTCTGGAACTGTTTACAACAAATTATATTTTTATGTAATACCCGGTCTGGTTCGGGTCGGTCATTACATTGTAATGCTCTTGATCATCTTTCCTTGGTTGTTTTGGTTGAGTTGGAAGTGCACCCTTTCTCACTTGGTTCCTTCTTTAAATGCAACATAACTTGTTGCATAAACTGTTGTTGTTGCTGCTGCTGATTCTGCATGAATTGTTGCATAGTTTGCTGTATAGAATTCAACATTTGGATCACATCCGGTTATTGGGGTTGAAAAGGAAGTAGAGGGGATTGTGAGTGTTGTTGTGGTGGTGGTGGTAGTAGTGGATTATTTGGGGCAGCCGCTTTAAACCCATGTATTGCTATATAAAACTAAGTGTCTCATAGATTAATTTTCTATTAATTTTCATGATTTTAAATAAACCCAGGACATAAAATTTAATATAACAAATTTTCGGAATAATCTAAGCCCCATGAACCAAACCAAAATCCCACTACCATGCAAACAATCTAAAAGTATAATAACAAATAAGAAAAAAAATTCAAAAGTATAATAATAGAATCATCCAGCTGTCTCGACTATACACATCCTTCTTTGCTCACACCTATGGAGGCAATTCCGCGTTAGTGATAAAAATATTAAGTCATAAAATTACAAGACACAAGTTAATATATTCCACAATATTATTAATTAAACATTTTAGTGATTATGAGCTTATGCCGAGCTCTTACTATGCCGGGAGGGGCCACCCCATCCAGCTACAATCTCATGTATGCCCACACATGCTACGTGGCATATTGCTTGTAGTTACCGATATTTGTCATTGACTTAACCTTTCAATATCACAAGTGCATAATGAGCCATCTTGTGCCACTATGCCTAGTCACCCCTTTCGGCATTAGGGCAGGTATTTAATCTTTCAAGAAGTTTAAGAGTGATGCCCTGTGTCGGACTGAGTCAATTCTTTAACCCCAGTTACGCTCGGCACATACTGATCCAATATGGACTCAGGCTGACCAAGGTTCCCAAATAGGAATATATAACATTTCGATTAATTGCACGAACATGGATTTGTGATGAGGCATTTGCAACTACGACACACGATCCTAATATTAATAAAACTTCTCTAAAGCCTTCCCATTGTGAGCAAAATGTGTTCACAAACTATTATGATGACGTTTAATTTAACATCCACAAAATTCTCCTTTATATAGAAGAATAAGTATAGAAATCAAGAAGTCACTACATTAAATTTTATAGAAAAGAACGTAACAACACATAAATATATTAAACACCAACTATTTGTGTGATAACGAAAAGTCAAAAAAAATAACTATTGAGTTAAAGGAAATGAGTGTCAAATTACATTCACGATTCTCAATTTCAAAATTTTAATAAATAAAAATTATTTAAAATTATACATGAATAGCATCGTACCAGTACGTTAAAGGTTATACTTGATAATTTTTTATATTGATTCTTAAGAGTTAATTTAATTAAATATTATTTATGGTATGTTCTAAGATTTACAAAATCCTAAATAAAATTACCTAATTATATTTTTCAGGGTTTTACAGCCGCCGATTGTGGAGAATTATTCCATGCCCACCCCTCAGGTTATGGGTGTTCGAGTAAGGATTGTTCTTCCTATTGAAGTTGCCTATGTAGTTAGCTTGATCTGTTGCACATTGACCTGTATAATGCACTTGTCCACCATTCACACTTTGGCTCCATTGCCTTTACCTGTCTGTGAGATCCCTCATCTTAATCCCACATCTATTACCTACTGGGAGAAGATCTTGTTTATAAGTGGAAATGGACTATAGATCTTTAACTTGGGTTAACCATTTTAAAGAAATGACTTAGGCCCATTACGTTGCACTTTGGGCCGGGTCATTACAAATGGTATCAGAGCAACCTGGTTACGTATTAGATGGTGGGCTGGACTAGGGACATTGGCTAGGCTGCCGATCACAGGCCAAAGAAGGTTGTGGGCTGGGGTTAGCAACGGGCCAAGTGTAGGAACTTTGGGGACGAAATTTCCTAAGGTGGGTGGATTGTGAGATCCCTCAACTTAATCCCGCATCTAATACCTACTGAGAGAAGATCCTTGTTTATAAGTGAGAATGAACTATAGATCTTTAACTTGGGTTTACCATTTTAAAGAAATGACTTAGGCCCATTACGTTGCACTTTGGGCCAGGTCGTTATAGGGGTGAAGTAGTTAGTCGGATGAAATGTGGTTTTTCCATGGATTATCACTAGTAAGATGCTTCCTCTTGAAGCATGCATCTTGCCAACCTCACTTGATGGCAGTCGGGCACAGACAGAGCCCTAAACATTTTTTCGGTAATGTCTCTCCAACGCTCCTCCTTCATTGGATCGATCCCTCCAACAAATAATTCAGCTCCATTCTTCCTGAACTTTTCCACAGTGTAATGGTCATTATCATCAACAGATGGTGGCAACACTTGTCAGACTATCGGTGGCACTGGGTTTGGACGCTCCCCTCACTCGCCCATATCTGCTAACCCTGCCTGCCCTTGGGCACTTCCCTGACCACCATTCAAGGTGATTCTAGGACCCACTACTGAGTTTGAGGCTCCATTCCCTGCTACCACTCCCGGTAACCACTGAATGATATTCTAAACCACAGAATTTGTATTTCCTGAAGCCTGTGCCAATCCCTATATGGCTGTCAGGATCTGGGCCAATACATTCTCAGTGTTCAAAGTCGACTGAGTAGATTGGTTTGACTGTCTTCGAGTGCCTACCATCAGAACGTCGAAAATTTTTCCGATCATGGTTCATTAATATGTTCTTTTTTAGTTATGACTTAGGTTTATTAGTAGCGAATGAACTTGTTAATTCAAAACACAACATTGAGGGGAAAGATAATTATTGGACTTTTCAACAAGGTACTTGAGTTATAAAATGTGAGCTAGTAGGAAACCGTGCTATGATACCACCTGTAACGACCAGCCCGGGTATTACCAAAAAATATAATTTGTTGTAAACATAACATTCCAGAACATGAATTGTAATGCTGCAAATAAGTCTAGAATTTATAAATCATAAAAATGAAACATGTTCTGATAGCATATGACAATATTTAAAATAACTGTCCCACAGTCTCGAACCGTTTCCCATAGCCACAATTTTAGCACAAGTGAGTAAAAAGGAAGTCTAATTTATTACCAATTCACCATACCTAGATTGGTAAAAGAACCACCAACCACACTTCTATTCATCAGTCCAAAGCTGCTCACCTGTGAAGGCAATTCCGCGTTAGTGATAAAACCACTAAGCAGCATAATTAAATGAAACAAGTAAATAAAATCCCTATTATCGTTTCAAGAGTCTTTTAGTTGTTATGAGCCTATGCCAAGCTTGTTATATGCTGGGAGGGGTGGCCACCCCATCCAGCTCCAATCCTATAAAAACCATGGAAAAAAAAGACGCGAACGCGGTTCGGGAAGGACCGAACGCATTATATTAAATACCTCGTTAATTCTACCCGGTTAATTATTATATGTTATTATTTACCTGGTTACCCGGTTAAACGAAATACGGGTCTAGTGGTGTTTTCACATACCCTAGCCGTCATTTTAATTTTTATAAATTTGGAAAGGGGAAGTCATTTTTCACATACGGGGTGTAGGGGCATCTTCCTCACCTTAGCCGCCTAGTTCTCCTCTTCTTTGCCAGTGTTTCTTCCTTACTTGGGTATCCTTCCTCTCCGTCGTCTTAATTTTCTTGCATGCATATTTTCAATTGATAGTAAGCTTGTTAATCATGGGAACTAAAGTTGTAAATCAACAAGAGAAGAACTAAACTAAACTGACATTGGAATCCCGTCCATGGCTGAGTAGCCTGAAACTTTGGCAAGATGGGCGGCCGTAAGAATAATTGCAAGGTAATCCCTCACACCCCGACAACCTCTCTTGCTGCTGGGTCGAAGGGAGGGCTCGCCATGCCCCTGGTTTCCGGTGTGTGACGATATTGCAGCGGTGAATGGGCGGAGTTGCAAGGGTGATGGATGTGGCGACACTCTACTGCAGTAGGTGCTGTAATGGACGTTCAGAGGGGTAAACACTGGTTGTACTTGATCGACAGCATCATGGGTTCCTTCAAAGCAGTTCAGGCCGCTGGAACAATCCACAACGGACGACCTTCTCGGGGGAATTCATGGTGGCGAAGTGCAGAAGTGGGGAGAACGACCATACTCCATACAACGTCCAAAGGTGGCCAATCTTTCCTGTTTTGATGCCAGCCTGAGGTCGTGGAACATCTGATTTGGAGCAAGGTGCAAGAAAGGAGGGATCTTGAGGCTGGGAGAAGAACAAGCCAGGAGTTGGGCGCCATGGTGCAGCACATGGTCGTCTTGGTTAATTGTTGTAAAACACGCACTTGAGGCTTCCTCGCTTGCTGATTTTATATTGTTGTTGATGCTTTTTTGGGATATTTGGATGGTGGTTCAATTGGCTGCCAAGATAAGGGTGGGAGGAGAACGACGAACCTGCTTTTGGAGAAGAGAAGAATGGCGATGGGAAGAAGAGAAGAAGAAGAAGGAGGGTGGCAATTTTGTAAATATGGGTTGACTCGCTACCGACTCGAGTTAAAAAATAATACTAACTCGTAATAAATCTTTAAAAAATAATCACTTTAATGGATTATGGTTAAAGCTGCTAAACTACTTAATTATTAGACAAAATTAAGATGGACATAAGTAATAAAAAAATACGGTAATGATAAACGGTTAATAATTAATCAGCATACTATAAGTGATTAATTTTAAATTCGGTATTTATAAGGGATTAATAAAATAAAGATTTTACCTTTACCATATTAAATTTAATATTAAGTAAATAAATTGATTATTTTAATAATGAGTCAGTAATGTAGAAAATGGGTTATTAAATTATAATCGGGTAAAAATCACAAGCATTGAACCTAAGTATCATAATGAAAATAAATAAAGTTCGAAACTTTATTGAGTTAAATAATTTAAAATAATTGTATTAATAATATAATTGAATTAGAATAATACAAATTATTTTAAATAATTTAATTGAACAACTTAATTAATTAAATTGCTATGAATAATGATAGCAAGTAAAAATTATAACCGTAAACTAAATCATCAAGATCGTTGTTAAGTAATTATCGTCTCAAAGGAAAATATATTAATAATAGTAATTAAATATTTGTTTATAAGTTAATAATTATTTTATCAATTGTTAAGTATTAATTATGATTTAGATAATTAATTTAAAATGTAAAGTAGGACTTAAATGATTATGCCACATTAATAATTAATTATCTCACTAGATTTGTTGACAATTTAATATTTAATATTTTTGAAAATGATATATATATTAGATTGCATGCATTTCTACTTGATTGAAATTTTACTTATGTATAATTTTATGTTCTCATTCAGATTAGGACCGTTGGTTGTAACTGCGAGTTCTAAATATCCAGGTCCATATAATTATTTGAAATGTTGTACTTTCCCTTGTTGGCAGCCCTAGTCAGTTTGAGTCCAGATTCAACCACCATGCATTGTAATGCAATCGAGGTCAAGGAATTGACTCAGTCCGACATGGGGCCGCACCTTTAAAATTACTATGTGTGTGTCCGTATAATTATTTTGAATGTTGTATTGTCCGTATAATTGTTTGAAATGTTGTATTGTCCCAATAATGAACTGGGAGACAATGACTAATCTTAGAATGACCTGCGAGACCACCTAATCTCCAAATGAGCTAGGAGACAATTTCTAATCTCAAAATAAACTTGGAGGCAATGACTAATCTTAGAATGACCTGGGAGACCACCTAATCTCAGAATGAGATGGGAGACAATTTCTAATCTCAGAATGAATTGGGAGACAATGACTAATCTCACAATGACCTGGGAGACCACCTAATTTCCAAATGAGCTGGGAGACAATTTCTAATCTCAGAATGAACTGGGCAACTATGACTAATCTCAGAATGACCTGGGAGACCACCAAATGTCAGAATGAACTAGGCGACAATTTCTAATCTCAGAATGAGCTGGAAGACGACTTTTACGAATCTCAGAATGACCTGAGAGA
Source organism: Piper betle (assembly GCA_033002965.1). NCBI lineage: Eukaryota > Viridiplantae > Streptophyta > Magnoliopsida > Piperales > Piperaceae > Piper > Piper betle. The sequence continues at coordinate 7,241 of JAURVB010004323.1, forward strand.
CAAATGACTAATCTCAGTATGACCTAAGGGATAATTACAAAAAGACTTGTGAAATGAAAGAATAATAAAAACGGGTGAAATGATAATAGGGATTATATTGACTTGTTTCATTTAATTATGCGGCTTAGTGGTTTTATCACTAACGCATAAATGCCTCCGCAGATGAGCAGCTATGGACTGAAGAATAGAAGTGTGGTTGGTGGTTCTTTTACCAACCTAAATATGGTGAATCCATAATAAAAAATTGGACTTCCTTATTATTCTCTTGTGTTATAAATGTGGCTATGGGAAATGGTCCGAGACTGTGGGACAGTTATTTTATATTTTAGAGAACATGATTTATTGTTATGATTCATATTATATGTTGCAAGACTTATTTGTTGTATTTCAATTCATGTTCTGGAATGTTACATTTACATTACCTATATTTTTAAGTAGCACCCGGTCCGGTTCGGGCGGGTCGTTACAATTTGTCGCACACACGCTACGTGGCCCACAGCCTGTAGTTACCGATATTTGCCATTGACTCACCCTCTCAGTATCACAAGTGCATAATGAGCCTTTTTGTGCCACTGCACTCTGTCACCCTTTCAGCGTGGGGGCATGTGTTTAATCTTTTAGGGGTTGCTGCCTTGTGCCGAATTGAGTCGACCCCGATTGCGTTCTAGCACATGGTGGTCAGATACTCAAGTCGACCAAGACTCGCACATAGTAATTTTAAGGGTGCGGCCTCGTGTTCGAACTGAGTCAATTCCTTGACCCGGATTGTACTCGGTGCATGGTAGTCGAATCTGGGCTCAGGCCGACTAAGGCTGCTAAGAAGAGAAAATACAACATTTCAAATAATTATACGCACCTGGATAGTTCGTAAGTAAACTCGCAACCGCGACCAACGATCCTAATCTGAACGAGAACATAAAATTATACATAAATGCATGTAACTAAATGACTAATAGATATCATGATTAAAATTCAAAAATATTAAATATTAAATTATTCATGTGACATAATCACTTAAGTCCTACTTTACATTTTAAACTAATTATGTAAATCATAATTAACACTTAACAAATGATCAAATAATTATTAACTTATAAACAAATATTTAATTACTATTATTAGTATATTTTCCTTCGGTTATAATTTTTAATTACTATCATTATTCATAGATATTTAATTAATTAAGTTGTTCGATTAAATAATTTAAAGTAATTTTGATTGTCCTAATTTAAAGATATTACTAATACAATTATTTTAAATTATTCAACTTAATAAAGTTTCGAACTTTACTTATTTTCATTAGGTTATTTAGGTTCAACGCTTGTGATTTTTACCCGATTATAATTTAATAACCCATTTTCTACCTTACTAACTCATTATTAAAATAATCACTTTATTTGCCTAATATTAAATTTAATATGGTAAAAGTAAAATCATTATTTTATTAATTACTTATAATCCTCTGATTTAATTTAATCGCTTGTAGTACACTGATTAATTATCTACCATTTATCATTACCGTATTTTTATTATTTATGGTGATTTCGTACAATAATTAATTAGTTTAGCAACTTTAACCCATAACCCATTAGAATAATTATTTTTAAAGATTTATTACGAGTTAGTATTATTTTTAACTCAAGTCGGTGTCGAGTCAACCCTTATTTACAAGTTTGCCTTATTCTTCTTCTTCTTCTTTCCTTATTAATGACAAATATTAGTAACTACAGGCTGTGGGCCACATAGCGTATGTGCGCATTCATGGGATTAGAGCTGGATGCGGTGGCCAGCCCTCCCAGTATATAACAAGCTCGGCATAGGCTCATAATAACTAAAAGACTCTTGAAACGATAATAGGGATTTTATTGACTTGTTTCATCTAATTATGCGGCTTAGTATTTTTATCACTAATGCGGAATTGCCTCCGTAGGTGAGCAGCTTTGGACTGAAGAATAGAAGTGTGGTTGGTGGTTCTTTTACCAACCTAGGTATGGTGAATTGATAATAAATTGGACTTCCTTTTTACCCTCTTGTGTTATAATTGTGGCTATGGGAAACGGTTCGAGCCTGTGGGACGATTATTTTAAATATTGTCATATGCTATCAGAACATGTTTTATTTTTCTGATTTATAAATTCTAGACTTATTTGCAGTATTAAAATTCATGTTCTAGAATGTTATGTTTACAACAAATTATATTTTTTGGTAACACCCGCTCCGGTTCAGGCGGGTCAGTACACTGTCCCTACATATTAAGATTTTGAAGTTGAGTAGCTAAAGCACTAACTTCAATAAATAAAGCAATTAGTGCATCTAATTCTAAAACTCTGGCAATACTCCTTGGACATCTTTCTTGTGTTTCATGGTGCTTGCTAGGAACTGTCAATTTCAGCAATTGAAAAGCTGCATTTGGGTTCTTCTTTAGAAACAATCAATTGGCCACTATATCAACTATATTCTTTATTTGCCACAACAAACCACTATAAAAAGTTTAGAGTTGCATCCACCTTTCTATACCATGGTTAGGACACTTTTTTCACAATTCTTTAAATCTCTCTAATGCCTTAAAGAGAGACTCATCATCAAACTACAAAAAAGATAAAATTTCATTATATAATCTAGCCATTTTAGAAAGAGGAAAATATTTTAACAAAATTTTTTCAAACAAATCAACCCAACTAGTAATTACATTTAATGATGACAACTACTCTTTTGTACTTCTTATTAATGAAAATGGAAATAAATAAAGGTGGAGCACATTGTCAAAACACTAAGTTGCTTATATATATCACAAACTGATAGGAAATGGATGATATGTCTATTAGGATTTTTAGTAAGTGATCCACTTAATTGTCCTATGGTTTGTAACATGTTAAATAAAGTTGGTTTAAGCTTGAAGTGGGTCACATCCACCAATGGTGAAATAATACAAGGTTGCAACCCTGTTGAAAGAGATACAACCTAGTCTAGGATTGCCCTGTTCTCACCATTGGCTACCGCTACAATTGGTAGAGGTGGAGGCAATTCTTGTTGTTTTGGCTGCATGGCTTCTTCTTCTATTTCATCTTATGATAGTGGCACACAAGTTACTCAAAGTCCTTTAAATCTCTGGATCACAAGAAAACAAGGGTGGCCGCACTAATCGGTACATAAACAAATAATAACAATGAAAAAGAAGATGATCAACTTTTTTTAAAAATATAAAGATCAAACACTAAAATCTAAAATAAAAGAAAAAGAGTAAAAAATTCTAATAGTAAGCAAATTATCTCCCTAGCAATGGTGCCAAAACATTGTTCGATAAATTCAATAACATGCAGGTATAAATGGCTGAAACAAGTAATTTAATGATGAATTTTAGGTATCATCCCACAAAAAGAAGAATTTACTTAAGTTAATTACAGAACATAGAACTGAGATCAAAACAAAACAAAATGAGATTTTTAGTCTAAGATAAATCTTGTTCTAGAGTCAAATTTTCCTTAACATGAATTTAATCTTCATCATATCTTACTCTAATCTTCTATTTCCACGGATTGTCGATCTAGAATAATTATATAACATGGTGGCTTCTACTCCTTCATGCTTCTATTGCTTTACCTCAATTTATACCTCCTGTGATAATTAATTAATCAATAAAATAATGCATAAAGATTTAGTTAAAATCGCATACGGTATTGTATATGTCCCAACCACATTGACAAACAAGTCAAAAGACTTGTCGTATGATGAATTATTTGACTAATCTAAATAATTTCTCTTGAAATTTAATTGAACCTCATTATCTAAGAAACAGATGACTAATCTACTCTCAACATTATGAATATGATAATTCAAACACCCCGATTACATAAAAGAGTAAGAGGTTGAAATAAATTTAATTAAACCATGTTAAGTTCCATTCTTCTCCTCAACAAAATAAATAATTACTCGATAATAAAATTAAAGATGACTGAAAAGAAATGTATTTTTATTATGAAAAAAACTAAAAATTATAACAGCTATAACTACTCAATTAACTAAACGCCAAAGCCAAGAGTTTATATCCATAAAAAATAAATGACCACCCTTTTACATAGAGACGAGAGATGTCCACGAGATATGAAATTTAAGGAGGAAAATTACAACTCGATGTTTTCTAATTAATTATGGTGTCCAACAAGTTTGCAACTCACTGACTTGCTCAACCAATCAAAAAATATTAAGGATGCACCCAAAGCCATCAACATCCTTCCTTTGTGGCTTTGTGAATTCTTTGTAGTTACTGTTGGGTGGGGCCGAGTGCCATGACCGGAATTTGTTTTGTTTTTTTTTGTTTTCTTCATCTTTTTCTATATTTAATCTCCAAAGATAATAATATCTCATAAAATATTAAGTAATTAAAATATAAGTGAAATATAACCTAATTTTTAATATTTATAGACAGGATTTACAAGATCATATTAAAAACATGAGAAAATATTGTAACTTTAAAACTTAATATACCCCCGAACTTAAACTTTTGTGCATCCCTAGCAAAATATATTGAGCATGACCTAAAAATTTTACCACACAAAAATACTTAGTCCCCACTATATTCTCATATGATTATTAATACAACTATCGAGTGGTAACAAGGTGTCGATCAAATAAAAATCCCTTTTATCAATCACACAAAATAAGGCTTCTAGTGTGTGTGTAAGATAATCCTTTAGATTATCTTTCTCATCTGCAACTAGAAAACAACACTCTAGATCATGTTTAAAAATGTTTGCGTTTTGCCCCCATAACCACGCTAATATAGGTATTTATTTTGAAAAATTAATAGGTCTTTAATGTTTTTTTTTAATTTTGTGAGTAACCAGCTTTTCCTTTTGACACGAACCATAATTACTAAGTTACAAGGACCCAATTACTTTGGAAAGTACCATCATTCAAATAGAGATAACCAACCTCACCTTTTGACACAAACCCCCATAATTATTGAGTTACAAGAGTTCGATTACTCACCAAAGTAGTAATTCCTCCAATTTTTGCCTTGAAAGATGCTAGGGCAAATTAAAAAACAACCAGAGCTATCATTCAAGTTGTTATGATTAATGAAGTTTTCCTATTGCAACACATTCATTTAAATCATCTAAACCAAAGGATTGTTAACATAATATAAGGTGGATAACCAACGATGTCTCAACCCCAACATAAAAGAAGTGGTCAAAAAGGATATTATCAAGTGGTTGGATGCCGGAGTTATATGTCCCATTGCTGATAATACTTACGTTACAATTAGATTACCATTGTACATGAGTATCAAGAGAAGACAACATTCACTTGTCCTTATGGCACTTACACTTTTCAGTGAATGCCCTTTGGCTTGTGTAACACTCCCTCTACATTCCAGAGATGCATGATGCCCATCTTTATAGACATGATTGAACATGTCCTAGAAGTGTTTATGGATGACTTGGAAGTACACCCTTGGGTCTCTCACTTAGTTCCTTGTTTAATTGCAACAACCCACCTTTGAAAATTTTCATTCTCAAAATTCCTATACTAAGCCTAATCAACGTCCTTACTTTAGCCTATTATGTAACACAAAACCAATTTACTCTAATATCATCTATAATGACCCTGCTCAAAGTGTGACGTAATGGGCCTAAGCCATCTCTTCATGATGGTTAACCAAGTTAAAGATCTATAGCACAATCTCACTTATAAGTAGGATCTTACTTCATTAGGTATTAGGTATTAGATATGAGACTAAATTGGGGAATCTCACAATCTACCTATCTTAGAAAATTTCGTCTTTAAAATTTCTATACTTGGCCTATTGTCAACCCTAGCCCAGGTCCTTTTCTGTCCTATGACTAGTACCCTAGCCAATGTTCTTAGTTTAGCCCATCATGTAATACAAAAATAGGCTGCTCTGATACCATCTATAATAAATTAGTCCAAAGTGCAACATATTAGGCCTAGGTCATCTTTTCGAAAGTGTTTAACTAAGTTAAAAATTTATAGTTCATTCTCACTAATAAACAAGATCTCACCGCAGTAGGTACTAGATGTGGGACAAAGTTGAGAGATCTCACAATCCACTCATCGTAAGATATTTCATCCTCGAAATTCCTACATTTGGCTCTTCTCTAACTCCAACCCACGTCCTTCTCTAGCCCATGATCAGTAATCTAACCAATGTCCCTATCCCAGCCCACATCTAACATGCAACTAGGTTGCTCTGATATTATCTATATTGCCTAACCAAAGTGACACGTAATGAGGCCTAAGTCATCTCTTCAAAAGTTGTTAACTAAGTTAAAGATTTATAGTTCATTCTTACTGATAAATAGGATATTACCCCATTAGATATTATATTTGGGACTAAGTTGAGGTATCTCACATCAATTCTCCTTCGGCAATATCAATTAAGGTTCTCCCCATTGCTAGAAGTGGTTGCCCCATGATAAGTGGGACATCCTTGTCTTCATCAATTTTGAATATCACAGAGTAAGTTGGGAAGATGAATTTGTTAATTTTTACAGAGATTTTTTTAATTTCTCCCCTGGGAAAGATATATAAGGCATATCAGCTAACTGTAATTTCAGAGTAGTTGATTTTACCTCTCCCAGCCCCAGTTTCTTGTAAATGAATGTCATCAAGTTTATCCAAGCACCCAAATCACAAAGGGCTTTGTATGAAAATTTTGGTCCAATTGAGTAAAGAATGATGAATCTCCCTAGATCTTTCAACTTTGAAGGTAACTTCCTTTACAATACTACACTCTTCATTTAGTTCCACTATTTCAAACTCTTCCAGCTTCTTCTTTTTGGTCAAAATTTGTTCATGAACTTTGCATAGCTTGGCATTTGTTCTAATGCCTCTACAAACAGGATGGTGATGGTTAACTTTCTAAAAATGTTTAGAAAGTGTCCGAAATTTATGGTTCAACTTGCTCCTTTGTTGCCTCTGTGGATAAGGAACCTTTGGAACATATTTTGATGGTTCAGGTTGAGGAATTGGTTTATACACTTCCACCTATACATCTTCATTTTCTTCGTCCATGCATGGGCTTCGTTTTTCTTCACTTGTATTTGGCTTTTGATTCTTGTAAAGGTGTGACAGTTCCTTTCCTTATCTTGACTCGACTGCCTTTCATTTGTCACCCTCTTCCATTCGTAGTACTTGTGTGTCGCTCAAGAGTTTTCTAGGTGGGCAGTTATTCAAAACACATGCCAACTGGTTCTCCAAGTTCTTGATGGAAACTTGTTGGATTTGCATATATTGTTGTTGATTTCACATGAACTGTATAAACATTTCTTCCATTGACATTTTCTTCTCAACAGGTGGTTGCATCCTATTTTGTGTTTGGGCTTAAGATTAAGGTTTCTGACCACCAACCCAATTTCCTCCCCATCCAAAATTTCGATGGTTACTCTAACCTGGATTATAGGTGTTGGAGTAAGGGTTGTTCTGGTTCCTATTGTAATTGTCTATGAAGTTTGTTGTCTCTATTTGTAAGGGACTTTGCTCCCATGAATGATCATTTCGACAAAAATCATAGGATAGGACTTGTGCTGCTTGGGCATTGGCTTGAGTCTTGTTCTCCAAGTTTTGCATCTGCTTGCTCAATGTCATCATTTGTGTGGATAGAGTATTAAGAACATCTACTTGTATTATTCCTGATATATTTTTTCTTTCCTATCACACTTCATTAGATTGTGATTGGAAACCAGCTTCTCTATTAGCTCATAAGCTTCATCATAAGTTTTTATCCTTCCTACTGTAACATTAGTTATTGATTTAGTTTGTCTCATCAACCCATTGTAAAAGGTTTAGATTTAAACCCATGGTTGAATTTCATAATAAGGATACTTCTTCAATAGGTCTTTAAACCTCTCTCATATATTATAGAATGTTTCATTCTCCAATGGAACAAATAACTAATCTCGTTTCTGAACTGTACTATTTGAGAAGGTGGGAAATATTTCGACATGAACTTTTTTGTCATCTCCTCCTGAGTAGTTATTGAGTTGGGTACCAATGAATTGAACCATACTCTGGCTGCTCCACATAAAGAAAATAAAAATAACCTTCTTTTCTTATATTTCATTACTACAACCTATTAGTGGACTTATGTTGAAATCGTACATAGATGGATATTATTTATACTGATTTATAGTCACATTATTAGTTTAATTTGATATGGTATTAAATAAACAGTTGGCTCTTAAATTCTTCTGCACTATATATCCGATTTTATGTTTGTTATTATGTTCATTGTTGGCATACGTGTAGAATGATATGAGGCATCAACTTATGATTTATTGGTACGAAAATTCAAGGTGGTCATATACCTAAAGATGACAATTGTGGGCATGCACGTCGTTTTTTTTCCACCTAATACTCAAAAGGTGTTGACATAAATAATATGCCACCCATATGATTGCAAATGAAATTTTTTTATAGCTGGCATGGACATTGTGCAACAAAAAAGGAAAAAATTAATATTAGCAGCAAATAATACTATTGGGTCAAATATACTTAATGTTATTTAGTTAAATTATAAAGATAGTTAGATAATAAAATAATTTTGTTTGAGTAGTAAAATAAACAGCCATGTGATCTGAATAGATGACTAGATTTATGACTACATTTATATGTTGATGATATTGCTATATCAACTGTTGCTTATACCAAGCAATCTCGCATACTGCAAGACCAAAAATATCTCTCAACATAAAACACCATTTTGTGGTCGTACAATTAGAGAGCAACCTTTATAAGTATTATCCAGGGTTGCACGAATCGGCAGCGCGCCGATCCGATTTCGGGCCGAATCGGTCGGCCCCGAATCGGGCTCGAATCGGGCGATTTCGCCCGATTCCGACCGATTTAACTCGGAATCGGCCGATAAATCGGAATCGGTTTTTAGTAAATTACTAAAATACCCTAGGTATGATTTTTATTAAATTATTTAAGCATGGGTAAAATAGTAATTTAGATTTTAAAAACCTAAAATCATACCCATCTCCCCGCTTCCGCCGTCGCGCTCGCTCCGCCGCGCTTCCGCCGTCCGACCTCAGCTCCGCCCGACCTTCCGACCACGCCACCGCCGTCCGACCTCAGCTCCGCCCGACCTGCGGAGTGTGCTGTGGAGCGCAAAGGCGAGGAGTTCGGGTGGAATCGGCGGCCGCCCTCCGCCGCGCTTCCGCCGCCCGACCTTCCGACCTCAGCTCCGCCCGCCGCCGCCCCGTTTCCGCCTCCGTCGTGCGTCCCCGACTCCGGGCTCGCCGCCGGCAGGGGTAAAGAGCGGAGGGTGGCATTCTCGTAATTAAAAGTTGACTCGAGTCTAACTCGAGTCAAAAATAATAATTAATTCTAAATAATTTAAAAAAATCTTAAAAAATATTTAAAAATATCATAAACTATAATACACAGAATAATATCAAAATAACATCAATACCTAATTTTAATATATTTATATTATGAATTATTAAATTATTATATATGACCGATTAAATTAATTTGGACCGATTCAACTGAACCGATTCCTGGCCGATTCAGACCGATTCCGATTCCGATTTCGACTCCCTGGAAAACCGATTCCGATTCCGATTCCGATTCATGCAACCATGGTATTATCAATGGAAGTCCTAAAATACATTATTGGCAATCTTGCAAGCAATATTCCTGTACCTATATACCATGATTCTTTAGCTCCACAGTCATGTACCGACAGCTACACCCAATTTGGATAGAATTGGATATCCACTTCTAGTAGCTACTGCTTTAGAATTGTAGAGACTTAAAGCTGTATCCCGAACTACGCTAGCAGTTGGCACCCATTCCCCGGCATATTATGATCCAAATATTTGAAGAGCATTCGTTAAAGAGGAGTTGCTTGTTAGTCAAATAACAATGCGCGAACAATAATGAGGAACAACTATAATTAGGAATATGAATGCTCTTAAAAAGTTTAATTATTGTCAACAAGAGTTTTATTTGTATTAACGAGGAAATATTTGTTTTAGGAATATGATTATATATAATAAAGACTAATACGTGTGTTGGGAATAATAATAACAATAAAGAACAATTTCTTTTATAAATAGGAATAATGAGCACTATTTAATACGTGATTTTCAGTTAGTTAATATTTATTAAGAAGATTTTTTAAATGAGAATGTGGATTCTGTATTAGTTTAATTAATATAAATGTGAGTCTAAGATTTATCTCAATAAAAAACAAACTTCCTAGCTAAATTGCATTTGTAACGGCATAGGTTAATTCCAATTCGAGCACGAGAAAAGGATTAGATGCAATACAGACAGATATGTAACTTTTCATTGGTTTCTTTCAAATCCATTATACATATACATATGTTACATGTAAGCTTGGCTGTTGAGGAGAATCTAAAGACCAACGAACTTGTCTTATGATCTAAAGACCAATTTCCATAAGAGGAACGTGTATGAAGAATCTAAATGAGAAACAAGTGAGACTACCGACCAAAAAGAAATGGTCATACCAAGAGCTGCTTGATCATCAAGACGCGCCTCTTCCTCGCTATCCAACTTGTAATCCAAATTGGATCTCGAGAAACTACTTTGTAGCCTGCACTCGAGTACAAGGCCCGAGCACCTACATCGTCTTCGTAAGCGCGCAGAGCCAGAGAGTTGTAACCCCACGCAAGGGACACCAAATCACACCCTTTAATCAAGACCTTCCCAATTTTTCTCCTCCTATTGCCGTACAATTTCTTTAATCAATCTCTAGAAAAAGCATGCGCAAAAAAGTATTCATACGCACTTCAATTATTTTTTCCTCCAATTGGTTGGCACCCACTTGTTTTGGACTTTCGGCCTCCATTTAGGAACAATTGTAGATGTCTTCTCCTCCTAGACGACTATTACCAACCACCTTTGCTCAAAGGGACTGCCCCCTACTTGCTCAAAAGCCTAAATCAGCTTAAAATTTTCTTGTTTGAGGTAACAATGTCAATCACTGCCCTTTCAGTTTTCCACAACAACCATAATAAGGATAAATTTAGTTTTCACTTAAGTGTTTTTTTAGTTACAATTTTTATTATAAATTACATATTACGTCAATGAATAAAACTTGTTAATCCATTTAGAAAACAGTTACATGCGCTCTACAACTTCTCGAACAATCTGATTCAAATATTATTATTTTTGTAAAAATTACTTAAGTGGTACTAAAAAGTCTAAATATCAATGGTCCTTTCAACTTGGGGTACTGCAAAGCTTTAGAGATAGAATTTTTTTACCAAATATATATGATTTTTTTATTATTATCAGATTATAAGATAATCTAGACTAATTATAAAAAAAGAGACAGCAAATCAAATTATTTAGAATAACCTTCTGAGAATTGGTTTTAGCATTTTCTTTTTACAAAAAAACATTGGGTAGGGTGAGGGTGATCAAATTTGGCTGTCTTTTGTCTATGGTAACCTGACTAATTGGCCGGTCATGGCCGTCAGCTAGATCTTCCTGCCCTTAACCTCAAGAACCCACCCTGAGCAGTGCAGAGCTAGGGGGCGGATCAGCCGCCCCTAGACAGCGGGCATTCGAATCCCGCTACCCTAAGTCAAGGGACGGTCGTATCCGACCACTCCTAGATAGATGGCCAGAACCAGTCAGCCAAGGTCGTACGCGGACAGATCCTGACCATTCCTTCTAGCCTTGGGCCGCCTTTAGGTCTGCAGACCTTACCCTTGGCAAAAAAATAAACGTTATTAATTAATTTTTTTGTATGGCTTGAATTATTTTAATTTTTTTATTTAATTACAAAACTGATCGAGTTTTGATATTATATTAAGACATTTACCGTATTAACCCTAATTATCTCAATACTTGGTAACATAAAAAAATATCTCCCTTTTTAAATAAAAAGCTCTGGGAGATATGAAGTTCCGGCAAATTTACCGAAAATCGGGCAGAACAGCTATTCCAGAGACGTAAAGATACTCTCGGTCCCCATTGAGATGCCTCAGAACATCCTCATCCCTCATCACTGTGATATCAACCACACCTACCACTTCTTCCTTTTCCCCAATCGTTCTGCATGATGTTCTTTCATCGCTGGCTTCCGTAACCAAACAGGCATACCTGAGAATATGAGTGCATGTCTTCGAATCAATCTAAGGTATGCCACAGTTCGCAATGCCATTGTTAGTATAGGAAGTATCTAGACACCTGTTTTAGCTGGATGATCACCCTGAGCAAATTAAATATTCCTATCCATACTTGCATGTCTTCCAATCAATCTAAGGTATGCCACAGTTCGCATGCCATTGTTAGTGTGGGAAGTATCTAGACACCTGTTTTAGCTGGATGATCACCCTGAGTCAAATTAAATATTCCTATCCATGCTCGGAATAATGATTGATCACCACACGGCACAAAACAAAATATTTTTGAGAATAAAAGACACTGGAATAAGTGAAATTTCTTAGCTTCTGCTTATGATTTTCTTTCTATATATTTGTCCAAGCAAATGCGTGCCCGTTACTAGTAATAATACCTATCAGCTGGGGAGTTTCGGAGCCGGTATATCAGAGCGGCCAGAACTTCAGCCTGCACTGTCGAGAACATGGCATTTGGTAAATATTTCTGAATACGCATTAAATTTGTCGTTCTAATTATGCAGAGGATTATGTCGACTGAAAAAATTATTAATTCAGAAAGCAAAATCAAATTGGACATACACAGCTGAAAAAATTAACTAACGAAGGGCATTGACCTGCACACACCTTGAAAAATTCAAAGAACAAATCATCAAACAAAGGCATTGCGACATGAAAAGCTTTGGCCTGCACATGTGCGACCCTCCTCATCTCGGTCTCGGTCTCTTTAATCCGTCTCACCGACCACCCATACTCACTCATTAACACTCTCTCACTCCCTTCCTCAACCAAACTCACATCCTCTGCGGCGCCCCTCTTACAGAACAAAAGGGGCTGGTACGCTTGGCTCCTCTAGATTGGGCTGCATGATTTCCATGCGACACAAAGTCGAGGGAGAATGGGAAATTTACTTGCAAGTTTGGTAGGGAATTGGGAGCGGTTAGGAAGGGGTATGCCCTGAAAAGAGCCATCCGCTTGAGCACAGATGCGATAATGTTGGCTGGCTCTTCTCCACCTCATCTTCAGGGCATCTCCCAAAACGCGCATCCGCATCATGCTCATTTGTGAACTGCTGATGCCTATCTCTCTCTTTTTTTTCAAATGACTGGTTCTCCTTTTCCATTGCTATTATGTCACCATCATTCCCATACAATTAGGACCTAAAGCATTGATTTGATAAGATGAATGTAGATAAATAAGCCAAAAAATGAGTAATAAAGATATTACCAATAAAAAGAACAAAAGGTGCATACATTATTTACGGTCTTTCCCAAAAGGGTTTACCGAAAGGGGTTCAGATTTCCTCTGTCAAAAGGGGGTTATAAATGGGGTTATTGAGATTAGAGAATTACATTTTCTAGGGAATGTATATTCTTCCTAAGAAAAGTATAGATATATTTCTTCGTAGAGTTAAGTGAGAATTTATAGATTAATTAAATTCACTTATTATTGAAATTAGTGAAAATTATGTAGTTAATTACTACAGAATTATATTCACCTATTATTTAAAAAGCAAGAAATACGCAACGAATTACTTCTAAATTATTAAATTAAAAATACAATATATATACAATTAAATATACTTGGTAAATTAAGAAGCAAGGCAGAGTTAAAATATCCACAGAGAAGCAATTCAGAGTTAAATTAAGAAGCAAGTCAGAGACATGTTAAGCTTTAATCAATATGAATTTAATCAAAACGGATTAAATGCAACTTTGTTTTGTGTAAGATAAGCAAAAAAATTGTTTGCTAGGAATATTATTTACTGAATTTTGAAGTCAAAATGTTATTTACCAAGGAATATAAATTTATTAAGTACAATTAGAATTAAAATTATAAATCGTCGGTGTTCAATGCCTAACATATTCAAGTTTCCTAGTTGGCCCAATTAAGGCAGGCACCCACATTGGTTGAGCTCACCTCACTATTGTTGCAGATTTGAGTTTTGGTAATTATTATGACCACTAGGACGACTAGTCAGATCGCTGCAATTATCAACAAAGATGGTTAGCATGTGACACTGCAAGATACGTGGATCATCCCAATCATTCAAGCAAAGTACCGGACACCTTCCACTAGCTCTACCATCAATTAGTAGCTTCAAAATTCAATCTTTGTTCTCATCCGAAAAATTAGGATTTTAGTTATGGGGATATAGGCTCTAAAGAAAAATGTGCTTTAGCCCGAAGAATCGAATGGTGTCACTTCCTAGCCACTTTCACAACAAAAATCCAAGACAACATGAAACCTAGCCTATGCAAAACTGAAACGTTGCAATTTTTTATGCCAAATCTCAATAGATTGAAGCTATACAAAATGGTAAAAAAATAGTTGATGATGTTAAACAAATCGGGAAAACCCAACATTTCTTCTTCAGCACAACAATATCCTTCTCAACTAGCCAAGCTAATAATCTGTACTGGGCTCAGATTAGACCCGAATCAATTGAAAATGTCCAACAATGAACCTAAAACTAAAAGTTTTGACTACCAAAGAACTAAGCCAAAATGATAGAAACAAAATTTTCGATATTTACTATTGCAGCTTATCTCTTTTCCAACAAGTTGTGCAATTTCATCTCTGAACCTTCCTTTTTTTTTGTATAAGTCCATCCTCTGAGATAAACTTTGAAACCAATAGGTGTTGATGGCACATAACACAGAGGCCATTTTCCTCATCTATGTTCTTAAGCAATCTCTCCTCTAAAGTTTGAACTTCATCTTTACCATTGTAACGGTGAATGCAGATGTGCTTAATACAAGTAATAACTACTTTTGCTTGAGTTTGATTTGGAAAAGGAGGTTGATTCTATAAAATAGAAAACCGAGCTTTAGGATTCCAAACATTTTCTCTATCACATTCATCAATAAAAAATGTCGGTGGTTGAATAACTCTTTTGTTTGAGGTTGATTGCTTAATGATATAGTATTCCACAATTTGGAGCTAAATACGAGGAAGATATATCTAGCATCCACAACATAACTTTTATGTAAGCAAAAAAAATATTAGTAACGTAAAACATAACTCACAGTGCATGAATATTATTTTATCAAAACGTACCTTCAAGGGGTATATTAAGTTTGTTATCCATTATTGACAACAGGGAATTCAAAACTAGAGCATCTGGACGTGAACCTTCCCAACCAGCTAAAACATATATAAAAAGCATAAACATGTTGTCATTACTTTTTTAGAAATGTTGCCTTCACTATTCCTAAACCTTGCATTATCGTGTCCATGTACTGATGTGGGTATGTATGTTGCATCAATGACTCCGATACAATCCCATGACAAAAAGAACATGAGATAAATTTTAAATATTATATGACTAACTAAATAAAAAATACTAGAGTTAAAAGATAATGCGTTACTTGCAGCTTAAAATAAGGATAAAATTTGTCATCATTCACGATTTTTTCTGGCACATTGCAAGAAGGATGTCGTAAGAGTTCGTTTTCTAAAGTCAAAATTGCATCCAAAACTTAGTTAAAATAACAACTAATAGTAAAGATCGAGTGACAAAATTCCTTTATAGAGACACAATAAGACATGCATCCTATATATTGGTAGAAAAGTTCAGCTGGATTCAACAAAAACCACTAATATTCTTCCATCAATCCTAAGAATATGAAGATGACGAGGAGTTTGACTCAAAATCTGCCTTCTTATATAATCTATAACAATACTAAGGACATGAAAATCATCCTCCCACTAGATTTGCTGTTCGACATAAAATAATTACTTGCATTCAGGCATTCATATATATAAGTAACATCATAGCAATTAATGTTGCTACAAGCAAAACGGATGTGATAAATGTTAAAAGCCAGCACTCACTGCTGGTCAAATTCACAAACGCATTAGCTACCAAATGATGCCCTTCACATGAATTAGAGAACAAAAATCTCTAAACACGATAAATACATGAAATTGAATCAAACAAAACAAACCCTTCTTGTTCTCTTCTTCACTGCTACCTTTTCATTTAAAATTTGACAATGTAACCCAAGGATGCAAAGTTCGTAACCATATTTTAAGAAGAAAATAAATTAGAAATGGAAGGTATTATATACACAAACTGTAAAAAATGAAAATGGTCATGAAGAAAGCATATGTTGAGCAATGAAGACATACTGAGTTACTCAAAGAGATAAGTACAACATGAAGTTTATCTCCATTCATTGTTTTACAGTTACATCCAAAACATACTCATAAAGAATTCATATGATTCCATCCCCTGCATGTAGTTGAATACTTACACTTACAATATAATTTTTC
This sequence comes from Piper betle, assembly GCA_033002965.1. Taxonomy (NCBI): domain Eukaryota; kingdom Viridiplantae; phylum Streptophyta; class Magnoliopsida; order Piperales; family Piperaceae; genus Piper; species Piper betle. The sequence goes on from JAURVB010004323.1 coordinate 23,641, forward strand.
TTAGGAATAGTCATTTGAGAGGAACAATGATGTGATAAAGAGGATCCGTCACATTAGTGGAGTGAATTCCCTAACTACACAAATTAGAAACTAACAAACCTTTGACAAGAAGAGGTTTTCAACAATATCTAAAATACTACAAAGAGAAGAATAAATCTCCTATTCCACAGATGAAATTGTCAATCAATTAGAACAAAACTGCCAACCTATAATGCCAATTTACTGGACAAATCAATATGCACAATGAGAAGATAACGAGGCCTACAGATAGAGTTTTTTGTCTCAAGGAAGAAAAAACAAAAGTATCTAGTTTTAACATATGTTGTGATCAAGACTTGATAACAAACATATAAAAACACCTTTATCATGCTACCTAAACTGCTATTGTAAAACTCTAGCTTTGGGTTAGGGTTTTATCCATTTGTTCCCTTTCACAATTTGGACCAGTGTCAAATGAGTTTCAAGTCTGTTCAAGTTAGGCAGCTTTCGAAGCACGAGTATGAGGCCCAGATGGCCGTATGAGCATGCTATGGAGGCTGAGTATGCCCGATATACAAATGATAGCTTAGTTATGCTATAATAGAGTATAAGTTATCAGTGTAGACTCCAAGTATACGGAGATTTGTTTGTGTAACTCAGGGATTTTAGGGCTAGATCTTAGTCATTACAACATTTAGTATCCATTTAGGTTCTTTTGAGGGTATCTCATTTACAAGAGTATCTTAGGGATTTAGGACTACCGGATTGCTCCTATGGGTCCAGTTTGCCTCGATTTCTATTTATAGAGTCTCTGTTAGGCTTCAAATCAGCTTTGAGATTTGACGATGTCAACCGGAGATGTATATATATATATATATATATATATATATTGTATATACCCTAGGTGGACCCACTAGGCCCACGAGTTATCGGATGTTTAGATCGTGCCACGTGGCAAGATCCGAACGGTCCACATCAACTTCTATTTTCAAAGATTTTCCTACTACTTTGGATGAATTTCACCATTGCCACCGCCAGTGAGACTCTAGCTACTTCCCGGCCATCAGATCATCACAACCATGGCCGTCTCGCGGAGGATCATCTACCTAGGCCCAGCCTTGGCACCAGTGCCACCGCAATAGTTGCCGGCAAGGCCATTTTCTTTGCTGGTTTTCACCGCCGCCGCCGTCTTTCTATGTTGTCCGACATCGACAAGCTTCCTCTGACAAGGTTGACCACCCATTTATCTTTTTATTGTCGAGGCCGAACTTTTGAAACCACCCACAATCCCCGTCGTGGTTGTTATTGTCGCTAGCGTTGTTGCCATACCTACCTGACAACGATTCCATCTTTAGGCTATTTTCTAGCCAACCGGCTATGAGATCCCTCAACTTAGTCTCCTACATCTAATACCTACTGGGCAAATATCCTGTTTATAAGTGGGAATTGACTATAGATCTTTAACTTGGGTTAACCATTTTAAAGAAATGACTTAGGCCCATTACGTTGCACTTTGGTATCAGAGCAAACCGATTATATGTTAGATGGTGGGCTGGACTAGAGACGTTGGCTAGGCTGCTGGTTACGGGCCAAAGAAGGTCATAGGCTAGGGCTAGCAACGGGCCAAGTGTAAGAATTTTGGAGACAAAATTTCCTAAGGTGGGTGGATTGTGAAATCCCTCAACTTAGTCTCCCACATCTAATACCTACCGGGCAAAGATCCTATTTATAAGATCTTTAACTTGGGTTAACCATTTTAGAGAAATGACTTAGGCCCATTACGTTGCACTTTGGGCCCGGTCATTACACCGGCGGTTGATCGAACTCCGTCAATCACCACCGCCTCAACATCCTTTATCGATCATGACTGGCGATAGCTTCCGTTGTTCTTCCGCTGGCAGTTATTGGTGATGGGCACCGTCGGCCTGTTTGCTCATGTGCTCGTCAAACTAACCATGACTGAGTCTGCCCACTTCGCGACCCTGCTCACATGTCCTTGTCCATGCCCATGACTACGCTGCAGACCCAACCCACAATTTTAATTAACCTACATTGAGTTATCTCGGCCCAATTCCATCTGGCTCTGCCTAGTTGACCTTATTCAGCCAAGTTGACTCTACAACATATTTTAGTCCATTTTTACCCTTTTCCTCTCGCTTTCGGTGATTTAATACTCTCCTCATTAGTTCAAATGTATATTTACATTATTTTACACATTTTAATGTTATGAGTGTTTTTATTATGATTTATTTATTTATTCGTTATTATTTATTTCTTGTTGGTTATATAAATGACGATTATATTGCATACTCATATGATTATTTATTATTGTTGTGGATGTATTAAGTAATTAATTAATACTTATTTTCTTGTACACATGTTATTTATAGGTATTTAGTTGTATGTTCGTATGTTAAAAATTATATTGTTATTATTCATCACTAATTGTTATTTACTATTTCTTGATTTATTTATTTACTGACTCGTGCATCTGTTGATATTTACTCACGTTTGATCATATATTTTATTAGTATTATTTATATTATTATTATTTATATTATTATTATTTATTATTTATTACTTTTATTGATGTTGTTCATTATTATTTTAGTATTGTGTTTTTATTTATTTATTTGTTGCTTGCACGTGCCCTATTTTGTGTAACGACACCCCCCCCGCCCTCCGGGTGTTACATAAAATATAATTGATGTAAACATAACTTCAAGAACATGAATTCTAATATGGCAATAAGTCTAAAATTTATAGATCATAAAAACTAAAACATGTTCTGATAGCATGTGACAATGCATAAAATAAACTAACTCAAAGTCCCACAATCTCGGACCATTTCCCATAGCCACATATATAACACAAAAGAATAAAAAAAAAGTCCAATTTATTATCAATTCACCAAACCTTGGTTGATAAAAGAAACACCAACCACCCTTTTATTCTTCAGTCACCTGCGGAGGTAATTCTGCCTTAGTGATAAAACCACTAAGCCGCATAATTAAATGAAACAAGTCAATATAATCCCTATTATCATTTCTCGAGACTTTTAGTTGTTATGAGCCTATGCCAAACTCTTAATATGCTGGGAGGGATGGCCACCCCATCCAGCTCCAATCCCATGCATGCGCACACACTACGTGGCCCACGGCCTGTAGTTATCGATATTTGCCATTGACTCACCCTCTCGGTATCACAAGTGCATAATGAGCCGTCTTGCACCATTGTGCCCTGCCACCCCTTTCGGTATGGGGGTAGGTATTCAATCTTTCAGGGGGTGCTGCCCTACGTTGAATTGAGTCGACCCTGGGTTGTGCTTGGCGCATGGTGGTCAGATATGAACTCAAGTCGACCAAGGCTCCCACATAGTAATTTTAAAGGGTTCAGTTCCGTGTCGGATTGAGTCAATTCCTTACATAGTAATTTTAAAGGGTGCAGCTCTGTGTCGGACTGAGTCAATTCCTTACATAGTAATTTTAAAGGGTGCGGCTCCATGTCAGACTGAGTCAATTCCTTTACCCCGGTTGCACTCGGTGCATGGTAGGTGGAATTGGGCTCAGGCTGACTAGGGATGCCAAAATGTTAAAATACAACATTTCAAATAATTATACAGACCTGGATAGTTCACATAAAGATAGTGAAAAAATATATATATATTCGAATGCGGTCTGGGAAGGACCGAACGTGTTATATTCTCCATCCGGTTAATTCTCCCCGATTAATTATTATATTTTATTATTTACCCGGTCACCCGGTTAAATGGAATACGGGTGTTTCCACATACCATAGCCGTCATTTTTATTTTATGAAGGACGTCCTCCATCCTAGCCTTCATATCACATTTTCTTCTGCTCTTCCTTACCGGTGTGGCTTCTTCCTTACTTGGGTATCCTTCCTATCTCCCTCTTCTTAATTTTCTTGCATGCATATTTTTAATTGATAGTAAGCTTGTTAATCATGGAAATTAAAGTTGTAAATCAACAAGAAAAGAACTAAACTAAATGGTATACAACTGAAATTCTGCCATGGCTGACGAATATGAAATGTTGGCAAATTGGATGACGTGAACTAATTCAAAGCAACCCTCACAACCTTGATGACCCTGGTTGTTGGTTGAAGGATGGCTCACTATGTCCCTGGTTTTCGGTGGGTGGCGGAATTGCAACTGTGAGTGGGCGGAGTTGCAAGGGTGACGGAAGTGGCGACGTTCTGCTGCAACAGACGCTGTCATGGCAGTTTCAGAGGGTAGACGCTTAGCCTTGACATTGGGTTGTCGTGCGGGGAGAAGGGAAGAGTTCCCAGCGGTGCTGCTGGCCGGACAGAGGTCGCCTTGCGTCCCCAGCGGTGCTGCTGGCCAGGAGACGTGCACCTTGGTGCAGCAAGGTGTCGCCTTGGGTAGCTACTATAAAACATGGACTTTAGGCTTCCAATTGGTTGCTGGAGAAGGTTGAAGTTGATGGAGGACGTGAATCTGGTTTTGGGTGCCAAGATAAGGTTGAGAGAAGAAGGACAAACCTGTTTGTGGAGAAGAGAAGAATGGCGACGGAGAAGAAGAAGAAGAAGAAGGATGGCAAACATGTAAATATGGGTTGACTCGATACCAACTTAGAGTTAAAAAATAATACTAACGCGTAATAAATCTTTAAAAATAATCATTTTAATGGGTTATGGGTAAAGTTACTAAACTAATTAATTATTTGACAAAATCGACATGGACATAAGTAATAAAAATACGGTAATGATAAACGGTTGATAATTAATCGGCGTAGTACAAGCGATTAAATTAAATCAGATGGTTATAAGTAATTAATAAAATAAAGATTTTAGCTTTACCATATTAAATTTAATATTAGGTAAATAAAGTGATTATTTTAATAACGAGTCAGTAATGTAGAAAATGGGTTATTAAACTATAATCGGGTAAAAAAATCACAAGTGTCGAACCTAAATAGCATAATAAAAATAAATAAAGTTCGAAACTTTATTAAGTTGAATAATTTAAAATAATTGTATTAGTAGTATCTTTGAATTAGAATAATGCAAATTAATTTAGTTAATTTAATCGAACAACTTAATTAATTAAATTACTATTAATAATGATAGTGACTAAAAATTATAACCGTAAAACTAAATCATCAAGATCGTGGTTAAGTAATTATTATCTCATAGGAAAATATACTAATAATAGTAATTAAATATTTGTTATCAGTTAATAATTATTTTATCAATTGTTAAGTATTAATTATGATGTTGGATAATTAATTTAAAATGTAAAGTAGGGCTTAAATGATTATGTCACATGAATAATTAATTATCTCACTAGATTTGTTGACAATTTAATATTTAATATTTTTGAAAATGATATATATATTAGACATTTAGTTGCATGCATTTCTACTCGAATAAAATTATACTTATGTATAATTTTATGTTCTCGTTCAGATTAGGATCGTTGGTCACAGCTATGAGTTCACTTACAAACTATCCAGGTCCGTATAATCATTTAAAATGTTGTATTTTCCCTAGTTGGCAGCCTTAGGTTGGTTGAGGCTAGATTTGACCACCATGCACCGAGTGCAACCGGCGTCAAAGAATTGACTCAGTCTGACACGGGGCCGCACTTTTAAAACTACTATGTGGGAGTCTTAGTCGACTTGAGTATCTGACCACCATGTGCTGGAATGCAACCGGGGTCGACTTTATTTGGCAGGGCAACACCCTTTAAAAGATTGAATACACTGCCCCAGGCCGAAAGGGGTGACAGGGCGCAGTGGCGCAAGTAGGCTCATTATGCACTTGTGATACCGAGAGGGTGAGTCAATGGCAAATATTGGTACCTAAAGGCTGCGGGCACATGTAGCGTGTGTGCACATACATGGGATGGTAACTGATTGGGGTGGCCACCCCTACCAGCGTAATTGGAGCTCAACATAGGCTCATAATTACTAAAAGACTTGTGAAACGATAATAGGGAATTATATTGACTTGTTTCATATAATTATGCGGCTAAGTATTTTTATCACTAACGTAGAATTGCCTCCGCAGGTGAGCAGCTTTGGACTGAACAATAAAAGTGACCCTGGTTTGGTGAATTGATAATAAAATTGGACTTCCTTATTTTTCTCTTGTGTTATAATTGTGGCTATGGGAAACAGTCTGAGACTGTGGGACAGTTATTTTATATTTTACAGAACATGCTTTATTTTTATGATTTATATGATTTATATATTGCCAGACTTAATTGCTGTATTAATATTCATGTTTTGGAATATTATCGTTACATCTATTACATATTTTTAAGTAACGTCGGGCCGGTTCGGGTGGGTCGTTACAGTTCATAAGTGAGCCTGCAACTGTGACCAATGATACTAATCTAAATGAGAACATAAAATTATACACAACAATAGGTCATGTCCTTCACTAACTACTTCCCCAACAATCCAATCGAACAACCCTATTGAGCACCCCAACACAGCGTCAACAACAAAATAAAAACAGCAAGTGAGGAAGCCTCAAGTTCGTGCTTTACAGCAGCGATCCAAACCCGCCCTGCGCCAAGGCGGCGCATGAAGCCTAGCCAACACACTGCCGAGGAATGCAATACGACACCATCCGGCCAGCAGCACCGCCGGGAACGCTCCCATTCTCCCTGCACGACAGCCCAGTATCCAAACCCCATGCACAGAAATCACAAGATGCTACGGACTGCAACTTAAGTATCCTAATTCAACCGATTACATAGCATAGGACGTTGATGCGGCAACAGCAAGACAAAATGACCATGAATTGATGAAACGGCAGGACTTTACATGGCGGTTATGAATTGATGAAGCAGTAGAAAAATAGCATGGCGATCATGAATTGCATGTTTACAGGAGAACAAAACAGCAACCAAAATTAGTAAAAGAATGACAAGGAAAGCATACTAAACAGGACACGAAGAAGAGGTGTAAGAATGTCGCCAAGAGAGGAGAGAAAAAGGAGAGAAAGGAGAAGAAGATGAGAATGACGGCTAGCGTGAGGAAGAGGAGAAATAGGTGGCTAGGGTGAGGATGACGCCCCCCTCATAAAATGAAATGAAAATGACAGCTAGGGTATAGGAAAACACCTCAACACCAGTATTTCATTTAACCGGGTAAATAATAAAATATAATAATTAACCGGGTAGAGGATATGATATAAATAATAATAATAATCCTCCAACATTTAATCCTTCCGGGACCGAGTCAAATATATAATATATATATATATATATATATATATATATATATATTTCATAGTCTTTACAATCTCCCGAGCTTAAAAATATTTCGTCCCAAAATATTATAACGGCAATAGGACAAATATGATTAATTTTATTTTCGGGATCAGTTCATGCTACTACAATGATAAGATTCTCAGGCCACGAATAAGCTAGGGTATTTCCTTGCTATTTCTTGTTCAGTCTCCCATGTAGCTTCCTCTGACCCCTGATTTTTCAATAATACTTTTATGAAAGGAATTTCCTTGTTCTTGAGTGTCATTATTTTTCTTGCGAGGATGCGAAACGGCTTTTCCTTGTAGGTTAAATTTGATTGTAACTCTAAGTCTTCAAAATTTGTAATTATATGATTCTCATCTTGTACATATTTCTTTAGCATTGACACGTGGAAAACATTGTGTACTCCAACTAGGGTTGGTGGCAACGCTAATCTATATGCACAATTTCCAACTCGATCCAGGATTGGGAACGATCCTATGAATCTTGGCTTCAACTCCCTAATGTTCTAAATTTGATCACCCCCTTCCTAATAGATGTCTTTAGGTACACAAACTCCCCAACTTGGAACTCTAGGTCCTTCCTTCGAGTATCAACATAACTCTTCTGTCAATTCTGAGCTGCCTTAAGCCTTTGCTGAATGAGTTTTACCTTTTTAATTGCTTCCCTCACCATCTCTGCCCCGACTATAACTGCTTTGGTAGACTCAGACCAGCACGATGGAGACCTGTAGGGTCTACCATAAAAGGCTTTAAATGGTGCCATCCCTATACTAGCTTGATATGAGTTATTGCAAGTAAATTCAGCCAAGGCTAAGTGTTTCTCCCAGTCACCTCCCTAGTCAAGAATGCAAGCTCGTAACAATTCTCCCATGGCTTTTTGGAAAGCTTCCAAGAAATGTGAGGTGAATAGGGGATGGTCGGAGACTATCTCCTTTGGAATCCTATGCAACTTGACAATATTATCGTCATACAATCCTACCAGGTATTTTGTAGTCCTCATTGATTTCGTGGGGATGAAGTGAGCTACCTTAGTTAGTCGGTCCACAACCACCCATATGGAGTAATGCTTTTTTTGAGTCCTTGGGAGTTTTGCAATAAAATCACATGTGACACACTCTCATTTCCAAGTTGGTATTTCTAAAGGTTGTAACAGTCCTCCACGTAGTTGAAGTGGGGCAATGATTTGTTGGCAAGTCTGACACTTGGAGACAAAATCTACAACATCCCTCTGCATCCCAATCCTGATATATTTTAGTAACTCTAGGGTGTATCGAGAACTTTGAGCGATGAGCCTCTTCCAAGATATTCCACCTCAGTGCATCATTCTTGGGTACACACAACCTTCCTCTAAATCTTATCACACTATTGGAAATCAACTACAATGTCAGGAGTCTTGTCCATCACTTCATTCAGCTCCTCATCACCCAATTGTGCTAGCTTAACACGATCAACTAAATTGTTGGAAATAACCAAATTTGCTAGTAACCCTGTTAGTTGCTCCACAGGGTTGATGGCCACCACTTCTACTGACATAGGCCCAAAGTCTCGCTAGCTGCTGACCTTTGACCACTAAGCCCTTCCAACTCAACGTGTCTGCTACCACATTCGCTTTCCCCGGATGGTATAAGATTTGGAAGTCATAGTCCTTCAAATACTCTAGCCACTGCCTCTGTTGAAGCTTAAGATCATTCTGGGTGAAGATATACTTCAAACTCTGGTGGTCAGTGAAGACTTCGAACTGGGCTCCATACAAGTAGTGTCTCTAAATTTTTAGGGCAAAAACCACTGCTGTCAATTCCAAGTCATGGGTTGCGTAATTTTGCTCATGATTCTTCAATTGACAAGAGGCATAGGTCACCAATTTACCTCCCTGCATAAGGACACATCCTAAACCCAACAGGGATGCATCACTTAAGACTACGAATCGTTCATTACCATTTGGCAGTGTCAAGACTGAAGCAGTTGTTAGACTCTTCTTTAGAGACTGGAAACTCTCCTCACACTTACTACTCCATTCGAACTTGACTCCCTTCCTTGTGAGTTTGGTCATCGGTGATGCTACTAAGGAGAAGTCTTTAATGAATTTCCTATAGTAACCCGCTAAGCCAAGAAAGCTTCTGATGTCAGTGACTGACTTGGGTTGTGGCCAATCAGTGACTGCTTTCACTTTTGATGGATCCACTACAACTCAAGTGTTTTAGATAATATGACCAAGGAAGTTTACCTTCTTACACCAAAAGTCACACTTTGAGAGCTTGGCAAATAGTTGATTTTCTCTCAGAACTTGAAGAGTAATAGACAGGCTCTTCACATGCTCTTCTTCATTATTTGAATAGACCAGAATGTCGTCCACAAACACGATAATAAACTTGTCTAAGTATGCATGAAATACTGTGTTCATGAAGGACATAATGGTTGCTAGTGCATTTGTTAGACCAAAAGGCATAACAAAAAACTCATAATGTCCGCTAGTGACTTTGAGGCCCATTCCCTGCTACCACCCTTGGTAACCGCTGAAAGATATTTTGAACCACAGAATTTGTATTTGCTGAACCCCTGCGCCAGTCCATGTATAGCTGTCAGGATTTGGGCCAATACATTCTTAGTGTTTGAATTTGACTGAGTAGATCAGTTTGACTATCTATGACTGTCTGCCATCTGAAACGTCAAAATTTCTCTTTTATATGTTCTTCTTCAGTTATGACTTAGGTTTATTAACGAATGAATTTGTTAATTAATAACATAAAACATTAGGAAAAGATAAGTACTGGACTTTTCAACAAGGTACTTGAGTCATTAAGTGTGAGCTTGTGGGAAATCATCCTCTGATGCCACATGTAACGGCTAGCCTGAGCCGGCTTGGGTGTTACTTAAAATATAATTGATATAAACATAACTTCAAGAATATGAATTCTAATAAAGTAATAAGTCTAGAATTTATAGATCATAAAAAATAAAACATGTTTTGATAGCATGTGACAATGCATAAAAAAACTAACTCAAAGTCCCACAGTCTCGAACCATTTCCCATAGCCACATTTATAATACAAGAGAATAATAAGGAAGTCCAATTTTTTTATTATCGATTCACCATACCTAGGTTGGTAAGAGAACCACCAACCACACTTCTATTCTTCAGTCCTTAGCTGCTCACGTGCGAAGGCAATTTCGGCGTTAGTGATAAAACCACTACGCCATATAATTAAATAAAACAAGTCAATATAATCCCTATTATCATTTCTCGAGACTTTTAGTTGTTATGAGCCTATGTCGAGTTCTTAAGATACTGGGAGGGGTGGCCACCCCATCCAGCTCCAATCCCATGCATGCGCACACACGATACGTGGCCCACGGCCCATAGTTACCAATATTTGCCATTAACTAAACGTCTTGGTATCACAAGTGCATAATGAACTGTCTTGCGTCATTACGCCTTCACCCCATTTGGCATGGGGGCAGGTATTCAATCTTTCAGGGGGTGCTGCCCTGCATTGAATTGAGTCGACCCTGGTTGCGCTCGGCGCATGGTGGTCAGATATGGACACAAGTCGACGAAGACTCCCACATAGTAATTTTAAAGGGAGTCAATTCCTTAACCCCAGTTGCACTCGGTGTATTGTGGTCGAATCTGGGCTCAGGCCGACCAGGGATGCCAAAAAGGGAAAATACAACATTTCAAAAATTATATGGACCTGGATAGTTCGTAAGTGAACTCCAACTGTGACCAATGATCCTAATATTAACGAGAACACAAAATTATACATAAGTATAATTTTATTTCAGTAGAAATGCATGTAACTACATGACTAATATATATATCATTATCAAAATTCGACAACATAAAGCATGCAACATTCAACAATCTTAAATATTAAATTATTCATGTGACATAATCATTTAATTACTACTTTACATTTTAAATTAATTATCTAAATCATAATTCACACTTCAGTAATGATATAATAATTATTAGCTTATAAATAAGTATTCAAGTATTTAATTACTATTATTAGTATATTTTCCCTTGAGATGATAATTACTTAACCACTATCTTGACGATTTAATTTACGGTTTTAATCTTTAATCATTATCCTTATTAACAGCAATTAAATTAATTAAGTCATTCGATTAAATTATTTAAAATGATTTGTATTATCGTAATTCAAAGTTATTACTAATTATTTTAAATTATTCAACTCAATAAAGTTCAAACTTTATTTATTTTGATTATGCTACCTTATTAACTCATTATTAAAATAATCACTTTATTTACCTAGTATTAAATTTAATATAGTAAGGGTGAAATATTTATTTTATTAATCCTTTATAACCATCCAATTTAATTTAATAGTTTATAATACACCAATTAATTTCCCACAATTTATTATTACAGTATTTTTTTATTACTCATGTCGACTTCATAGAGTAATTAATTAGTTTCGCAATTGTAACCCATAACCATTTAAATAATAATTTTTAAGGATTTATAACGAGTTAGTATTATTTTTAACTCAAGGTGTATCGAGTCAAGCATTATTTATAGATTTACCATCTTCTTCTTTCCCAACGTTCTTCTCTTCTCCACCTTCGTCTTTGGCACTACAATAGGTCAAGTCCTTCACTAACTGCTTCCCCAGCAATCCAATTGAACAAACCTATTGAGCACCCCAACACAGCATCAACAACTAAATAAAAACAGCAAGCAAGGAAGCCTGAACTTCGTGCTTTATAGTAGCGATCCAAAGCGACACTGCCCTACACAAAGGTGGCGCATGAAGCCTGGCCAATAGCACCGCCAGGGAAAGCAAGGTGACATTGTCCGGTCAGCAGCACCACCAGGAACGCTGCCCTTCTCCCTGCACGACAGCCAACTATCCAAACCCCATGCACAGAAATCACAAGACGCTAGGGACTGCAACTTAATTATCCTAATTCAACTGATTACATAGCATAGGACATTGATGCAGCAACAACAAAACAAAATGACCATGAATTGATGAAACAGCAGGTCTTTACATGGCAGTCATGAATTAATGAAGCAGCAGAAAAATAGCATGGCGATCATGAATTGCATGTTTACAGAGGAACAAAACAGCAACCAAAATGAGTAAAAGAATGACAGGGAAAGCATACCGAACAGGACACGAAGACGAGGTGTAAGAACGTCGCCAAGAGAGGAGAGCAAAAAGGAGAGAAATGAGAAGAAGATGAGAATGAAGGCTAGGGTGAGGAAGAGGAGAAATAGGTGGCTAGGGTGAGGATGACGCCTCCCTCATAAAATGAAATGAAAATAACAGCTAGGGTATAGGAAAACACCCCAACACCCGTATTTCATTTAACCGGGTAAATAATAAAATATAATAATTAATCGGGTAGAGGATATAATATAAATAATAATAATAATCCTCCAACATTTGGTCCTTCCTAGACCGGGTTCATAATAATAATTAACCGGGTAGAGGATATAATATAAATAATAATAATAATAAAATATAATAATTAACCAGGTAGAGGATATATATATTCACAGTCTTTACATTTTGCGTGCCAAGTGTTTAGTTATAGATTTGTTTAACATTGTCTTTCACTATGGTAGTATTGTTGATATCAGCACACACCATGACCTTGCATCACATACACTTGTTAGTCTTTTACTTGCTAGTGGGTTCCGATGTTGGTTTCAGAGTCCAAGCTCGCCGTAGATCTAACGATATACTTATAGTTTAAACCACTTGTCTGTTCGTACTCTTCTCATCTTTAATGGTTTAGTGTATCGTGGATTTGATTTCTAGATCACAGGACGTGTTAAGTGGTTGTTTTATCGGACCCACTTAACACGGGTCATTTAGATGTACTCTACTTCTGTAATTAATAACCTTTCGTTCTCGAGACGCCACGATGATTGTTTCGATGTATTTATCATTTGAATCCTATAGATTAATTGATTTTGACATGACATGACTTAATGGTAACATTTTAAATTCGGTTCTTATGTGAACCAAAATCGAGGTGTTACAGTTTGGTATTAGAGCCATGTCTTAGTGGATTAAGATGGAAGACTCTTGTTTTGAGCCAAGTGTGTGGAGTTATCTTTAGTCAAGTCAACAGGCCGTTTCCTTTTGTCTATTTTTAAGACTTCCAAATTGTTTGCTCAGTGTAACTTGAGCAATGCATATTTCAGTGTTAGAAGTTATAGCGGACCCGTCAGTAGATATGAGATCTTGATTTCATTAGATGCCAGCAGGGATCTCACAGGTGTGTCATAATTTGCGTAGAAACTCACTTTTCCCTTCCACTATACTATAGATTTAGACGAGTCAAAGTATGCACATGTTCAGCCATCAATTTGAATAGTGGCAGGGAGTACTTGGACCATGGAGGACTATATTTTATGACTTGCCATCTTTTTGCATGTCTCCATTTCTATCCTCATTCCTTAGGCATAGTGTACATTGTAGATTAAGTTATCAGAGATGGTAACTATTGGGAGCTTGGAGTAAGGAGACGCTTATAGAATTACGTGACCCATGACCTGGACCACTAAGTGCCTTGGTTATATCCTTCAAACATAGTTTGAGGTTTACCTTATAAATGAAGGCTATAACTATGCCAGAAGAGTCATTGGAGTAATTGGAGCACATATGAGAGTTTGGGTAGATGACTTGGATGAACCACTTTCAAGAGTATGATTAGTGAGGAGGACCTATATTCCTACAGGTACTTCGCCGCCTTCCCCTCTGCTATTAGTTTATGTTCGACCTGATAGCACCATATGCTACTCTTCACTAGACAGAGTCATGAATACAGCAAGGATGAGTGAGACTACCTTTGACCATAGATTTAGACGTTTCATCGGACTTCATTCGATCTATCAGTGGCATATCAATAATTGTTATTGAGAGCCAGTCAGCGCTTATAGGAGATTCATCCCAGATTGTAGGAGAGAAGTGTAGGCTGAGAATTGTTTCATTGTCATATGTGTCACAATCATGATCTAGATCCCTCCAAATCAGACAGGCATGATTGGACAGCCCGAGATGAGTTATTAGCAGCCACCTTGAGGAAGACAAACATATGGAAGTAAACATGCTAGAGATAGTAGTTGGTTTAGTATATACATGATCAGGATTAGGTCCTCAAGACCTTGATAGTACTACCACCGTCCGAGTTGTACAATCTCCAATCAAGTTGCACAAGCACCATTCGTGTGCCACAACCACCATTTGCTTTGCAAAACCACCGCCTGAGTTACACAAGCCCCGCTCGAGTTGCATAGCCACCATTTGAGTTTCACAACCACTGACCGAGTATGCAATATTGCCATCCACATATTGGTCAACCACCGATCAAGTGGAGCAGTTAGTGTGGAAACCAGGGCCAAGTAGTTGTTGCCTCATGCAAAGGATGATGTCTGCTTGAGGAATTTTCTTAGCCATGCCTAACGACCACATGCCATAACTTTCGGAACCGAGTAGGGTCAGACATTTAGAACAAGATATGACTACAGTGGAATCAGCAAGACAGAGGAGAGTTAGGAGCAGTATGATTGTTCTGATGAGATGCATCGATTTCACCAGTTATCTTGCATACCATTGCCTTGACAATGTTAGCGGCACTCTTCAAATAGATATATGTGGGCAGAGTCAGAGAACATGACAGCATGACCTCAACATGGGAAGATCAAAGTGCTCAAATTGCTCAGTCACAACGATAGTACATCAGTAGGTCCACAACTTGGGTATACAGATTAGATGATTAGTAGATGATCAGACACACTGTTTAACTCATTTAGTGAATGGCTTAGTGAGTGAGAGAAGTCTGACTCATGTTATTATAGTCTTTGGCTTACATGGTGGTTTCAGTGAGGGAGTGTCATTCAGAGAGAGAGAAAGGTTTGCTAGCACATATTAGGTCCTTATCCTGAGCCACAGGATTTAGCCTTTGCCCCGGGTATAGAAAGTACATTGATGGTATAGCTTAGGGCTTTTTGTAAAACCCATGACTCGAGTCGAGTCAATTGCTTGACACGCCCTTATTGAGCTGAGGCCAACTATGCATTATAAGTGATGAGGATCAAGTGTACTCAAGTATATGATGATAATGTCAAAAAAATGATGAAAAATGAGTTATTAGAGTATATGACAGTAAGTAGTAATTTATTATAATGTATTTGATTTGAGAATTATTTTTTAGGCCAAATAATGCATGACACGTTATATATCAGTTTAGATGGGTTATTAATTATAGAACATGTAATTTTGATGTTATGGAGTGTATTATATTTTATGGTTTTGTCTATATTTTTTTGGATTTTTTTTTAAAAAATTAGTCAGGAGTTAGTTATTATTTTTTACTCGAGTTGGAGTTGAGTCAACTTTTAATTACAAAATCGCCACCCAACCCTTCACCTCTACATTTTCCCCTCGCTCATCCCCATCGCCGCCCCGACGTTGCTGCGAATACAACCTCTGGCCTTTTGGATTGACCAATGCTCTAGCAGTATTTATGGACTTGATGAATAAAGTGTTCAGTGCATACTTGGACAAGTTTATGATCATCTTTATATACGACATATTAGTATATTCTTCGTCTAGGGAAGACCAAGAACAACAGCTGAAGATTCTGTTGAATACGCTGAAAGAGAGCACATATTATATAGAATGTTTTCAAAGTGTAGTTTTTGGCTCTCAGAAGTGAACTTCCTAAGCTATATCATCTCAGTAGGATGTATCTTAGTAGATCCAGCCAAGCTAGAAGCAGTAATAAAGTGGGAACAGTTGAAGACAGCTACAAAGGTTCGAACTTTCCTAGGTTTAGTTGGATATTACAGACGGTTTATACAGAGTTTCTCTTCTCTAGCAGCTCCTCTTACACGGGTGAATAGGAATGAGGAATGATTCAAATGGACGGACGGATGTGAGCGAAGTTTTAGGACACTAAAGGAGAGGTTGACTTCGCCGCCTTTCCTCACATTGCCAGAAGGACATAAGGATCTTGTACTTTACATAGATGCTCAGGCATTGTTCTAGCTTGTGTTTTAATGCAGAAGGATAAGGTTATAGCATATGTATCTCGTCATCGCAGTAGCCATATTCCCAGCGAGAATATAGAGTAATATTTGAGCATCTCTCAGACTTTTGACTAATCACTAGAGTCTGAAATATATCTTCACGCAGAAGGATTTGAATAGATGGTTAGAACTATTATCAAATTATGAGATCGACGTAGTGTACCATGAGGGCAAAGCAAATGTGGTAGCAGATGGTCTAAGCAAGAAGCCAATTTGAGGCTTCGTAGGATTGGTAGCAGTGAAAGTGACTCAGCATGCTACATGCCCGAGATAGTTGGTTGAAATGATGGTAGAATTAACTATTCAGCCTTTGTGCTTGGAAAAATTAGGTTTGCACAGGAGGAAGATAAGCAGTTGAGTCAATAGCTTGAATAGGAAACACACAAGGAATTGGCTAGAGAAGTAGATGGATAGTCAGACTAAGAGGTCGACTATTTGTGCAAAATGTTCTAAAGTATCCTGGACTTTGAAGTATGAATTTTCATGAGGTTTACACTTTGAGATGCGCAGCGCATCCAGGTGGAGTGAAGATGTACCACAATGTGCGACAAACTTATTGGTAGCCAGGAATGAAGAGAGAGGTGTACAATACAATCGCTAGATGTTTGGTGTGCCAACTTATAGGTGAAAGTCAAGGTTGTTTTTCAAGGTGGAATTCTACACCATCCCAGAGTGGAAGTGGGATGGCATAGTGTATGACTTTCTAATCAGATTGGCTAGGATCCACCAACAAAAGGATGCTATCTAGGCCATAGTAGATCGACTCACAAAGAGTGCAAACTTCATGCCAATCAAGATGAATTACCCACTGAGCACTTTGGCCATGTTGTAAAGAGATCAGATAGTCAGGCTACATGGAGTGCCATAGGAGATCATATCAGACATGATTCCAAGATTTACATCTCAATTTTGGAAAACTTTCTAGACAGCCATGGGTACTAAGTCGAGATTCAGCACACCCTTTCATCCTCGAACAGATAGGCAGAGTGATAAAGCCATACAGATACTAGAGGATTTTCTTCGAGCATGCATTCTAGACTTTGGAAGAAGTTGGGAAGAGGATCTACCTCTAGTAGAGTTCTCATAGAAGTTGGGAAGTGCATCTACCTTTAGTAGAGTTCTCATACAACAATATTTATTAGGCCACAATCAAAATGACACAATTTGATGCACTATATGGCAAACAATGTCGATCCACAGTATGTTATGTACAAGGCAACGAATCAATAGTAGTTGAGCCAAAAATTATTCGGCAGAGACAGGATGCAGTAATGGATCAGGAAGAGAATGAAGTCAGCTTAGGATAAACAGAAAAGTTATGTCAATCAGTGCAAACTTGAAGTTCATTTAGCATTTGGAGATTACATTCTCTTAAAGGTCTCTCTGACTAAGGGAAACATGAGATTTAGAATACGTGGGAAACTCAGTCCACAATATATTAGACCATTTGACGTGATCGAGTGCATTGCATAAGTGGCATATAAGCTAGCATTGCCACCTCTTTGTCAGCTATACACAATGTATTCCACATGTCATTCTAGAATTTGTACCATCTAGACAACTCTCATGTCGTCAGTTTCAAAGAGACAGAGCTACAACCAAACCTGATGTACCCAAGGGATGCAGTCAAGATTGTGGACCTTTGAATGAAAGTTCCACTAGTGCAAGTGCAATGGACTCGACGAGAAGTTAAAGAATCTACATTGGAACCTGAAGATGAGATGAAGAATAGATACCTTGAGTTATTTGAGCAACCAGCTTCATGACCATGTATTAGCTAAGATTTAGCTTTCCAGAATAGCATGAATTTGAAATTTCCTTAGGTAAAATTTTGAGAACAAAATTTTTATAAGAGAAGGTTGTATAATCTGAGACTCTAATCAAAGTTTAACATTAGTGAACCAATTAGTTCAGCCGTCGGTTTGAGTCGAGTCTATTTTATGACACGCATGCTAAGCCACGGTCGGTCGTGTGTTATGAGTGATGATGGTATAGTATACCTAAGTATATAATGATAATGTTAGAAAAATGATGAGAAATAAGTTAGCAGAGTAGATGAAAATATGCAGTTATTTTTCTTATGTATATAATTGTATAATTATATTTAAGGAGAACAATGCATTAGGATGCATTATGGGTGGGTTATTAGCTATATAACACGTCATTCTGATGCTATAGAGTGTTCTAGATTTCATGGTCTTTTCTACTGTTTTTCTAGATTTATTTTAGAATTAATTATAAGTTAGTTATTACTTTTTACATAAGTCGGAGTCGAGTCAACTTTTAATTACAAAATCACTACCCAACCCTTTTCCCTGATGTTTTCCCCTCCCTCATCCCAATCGCCGCACCGAAGTCACCGCTGACGCCACCTCCGGCCACCTCACCACCGCCAATTGACACTGTCGAGCTCCACCAAACTGTCCCCAACCTTCCTGACTGGCGCCCGGCCTCCACGATGTGCTGATGTCGTGCCTGCCCTCAATGCCAAGTTGTTGTGTCGCTGCTCCAGCATTGTTGTGCCTCAGTAACCGCCTCGTCGACCCTAGGCAACTTTTTCTCCCAGCGAGTGCCACTGCTGAGGCCAGCCCAAGGCCAATCAGCTACCTTGATCTGTTGTTACTGACCCCGACAACCATGGCCGCCACCACAAGCAACCATCGCTGTAAAACCTTGACTTTTCTCCTTATGACCCTATTATATTTTTAAAGACAAAAATTTCCAAGGGGGAGATTGAAAAACCCTGAAAATAATTAGGTTATTTTATTTAGGGTTTTGTAAATGTTAGAATGAATTTTAAATACTATCTAAATAAATTAATTCTTGGGGCTGAATTTTTGGGATTGGGACACATTTGCATTAAGTCAATAGTTAGTTTTTGACTTTTTGTTATCATACTAATGGTTAGTATTTAATATAATTACGTGTGATTACATTCTTTTCTATAAAATTTAATATAGTGACTTCTTGAATTCCACCCATATTCTTTTATATACAAGAGAATTCTGTTGATGGAAAACAAAACATCAACTTGGTAGTTTGTGAGAATATTTGGCTCACAAAGAGAAGGTTTTCGAGAAGTTTTATGTGTGTCGTAGCTGTGGGTGCCTCATCACAATTCCAGGTTTGTATAATTATTCAAAATGTTATATATTTCTATTTGAGAGTCTTGGTCGGCCTGAGCCGACATTCGACTACAATGCACTAAGCGTAACCAGGGTCAAAGAATTAACTAAGTCCGACATAGGGTAGCACCTTTAAAATTTTTGAAAGATTAACTACCTGCCCCCATGCCAAAAGGGGTGACAAGGCGCAGTGGCACAAGATGACTCATATGCACTTTTGATACCATTAGGGTGAGTCAATGGTAAACATTGGTAATTACAGGCTGAGGCTCACGTAGCTATGTGTGCACATACATGGGATTGTATTTAGATGGGTGGCCACCCTCCTAGCATAATAAGAGCTCGGCATAGACTCATAATCATTAAAAGATTAAAATTCAGATATTGTGGAATATAATATTTGTTTATTGTAATTATATAACTTAGTATTTTCATCGCTAACGCGGAATTGCTTTCGCAGGTATGAGTATTATGGAAAGATGGGTAGACTTGAAATAGCTGGAGGACTCTATTATTGGACTATTTATTTTTCTTATTTGTTATTATACTTTTAGATTATTTACATGGTAGTGGGATTGCGGTTCGGTTCATGGGGCTTAGAATATTTCAAGCATTTGTTATATTAAATTTTATGTTATCAGTTTATTTAAAATATTAAAAATTAATAGAAAATTAATTTATAAGACACTTAGTCTTATATAGTAATAATTGGTTTGTGGCTCAGAATGGGCAGGTCGTTACAATCATCACTGTAGTTGTCCTCACCATCACTGTGGTTGTGTCAAACTCTCCACGCTGGTTCTGACCTATAGCCGCAACAACCTCTCCAGAAAAGTTGCCAAAAAAATGCTAGAAAGCCTCCCAAAAACTTCTCGAAAGCCACTGGAAAACTACTGGAAATTGCCGAAAAACCATTTGAAATTGCTGCAAAACCTGACTTTTGCCAGATTCCTCCAGTTAAACCTGATCAAACTTCGGACGCCACCGGGTGCCAAATTCGAGTCCCAAACTGCACGACTAACCCTAGTCTTTGCTGATTGCAAACCACATGAGGTATAATTTACTCTGACCTAATTATATGAAATTGATAATTATTAGCACAAAATGGAAGGATTTATTGGTTGACCTAGTAAAATATTTTTATTGTAAATAAAAATGAATTTGCGTGATTTGGATGATATGAAATAAATGTGAATGAATTGATTAAGTAAATTAAGAATGAATTGCTAATTAACTACAATGTAAATTAGGAAATTAAGATGTGAATCAATGTGAATGCTTGATATGAGTATTTTAGTTAGGATGTATGAATGCATCATTCAGATAATAGGTGCTAGCTTTTATAATTGATGTATAGGTAGGGAGAAGCATCTTGCCTCCTAGGTGTGTGGACACAAATGGAACTTCTCTGAGGTCCATTTAAGACTTGCTTCTTGTTTGACCTTCTCACTCTATCGTGATTTGATTTAACAAGTAAGAAGATGTATCGAGTGGTGGACTCATTGTATCTCACTATACACGGGTCTTTTAGTCGTACAAATTTTTGGATTAATAACTCTCATGGATGAGATCCCTCGAGTTTATTTTAGGGAAGACAGATCTAGATCATGATGCCTTCAGGCCTACTATATTATAATCCCTACCCAAAACTATGTATGCATTATTTTTCTCGATTTTCCAGTGAGATGTAACACAATGGAAAGTTGACTCACATGTACCGTGAGTAGTTGCACGTGCCCATCAAAGCGGGCTTTGGATTGGTGATGGGCCCATTCCATTCTTGAGGGATCTTGACAACTTTACATTTTGAGTTCCTCAAACAAGGAGAAATGTAGAGGATTATGTGTACTACAATGGACCCTATTTATAGACTTGTGGATTCAAAGGGTACTGTAGATGCTAGCTTGAGAGTACTTAGCCTCTATGCTTAAGGCTAAGAATTATACAAAGGATGTAGAGAGGTTTAAGATAATTGACTTTCCCAAGCATGGGATAGTTTGAAAATGGTGAGGCTGACGACTCCTGATTAGTGCCCATATGGGTATTTCCAATCCAAAAGTAGAGATGAATGATTATAATGTGAATGTTGTGTATAAGTACAATGTTTTGAGCATCGTTTTACATTTTTATTGTTATATATATATATATAATATTTATTATTAACACGGTTGCCCCTAATGCACTTTTAAGGGAAACACTTTCCGTTTTATTTTAAAAATCTTTGTTTTCAAACTTTTAATGAGTTTGTTTTGTTTTGAATATGAATTGCATATCTTATCATATCTTGCATCTAGAACAATGTTAGAACCTAAACGTCTCATCCATGCATTGAATATTTGCATCACCATCTTGAGATGGTAGATATTGGTTGGCTTGAATGAATTAAGTAGATTAACGAATGGTTCGGTCACTGGTAGTATCTCCGGTTTGGTTCGCGGGTGAATCAAATTGGGGTGTTACAGTTTTTGTATCCCTTAGTTGATTAAGATGGTAGATGTTAGTACAGGTTATGTGTGTACAACATGAAACACCCCATTTTGGCTCATCTGTGAACCGACCAGAAAATGTCTCTGGCGACCAAACCGTTCCCTAATCTACTAGATTCGGTTAAGCCAACCTGGATCTACCCTCAGCGTCTTAAGATGGAGATGTGACATGCAAAACATGGATGGAATAATTGGGTTCTAACACAGTCCTACATGCATGGCATGACATGCAAGTAAAAATAGAACAAAAACAATAAATGAGAAATCGAAAGAAAAATACTATTTTTATAGAAAAATGGATAGAGTTTTCCCTAAAAGTACAATAAGGGCCAACCTGTCCACAACAGGGATATATATATATTCTATGAAAATAATATAAAAGATAACAATCTATCATGACATTCAGTTATCATCACTTTCATTTTCACCTTAGCCGAGTTTGAGCTCCAAGGCTCCCTTTTCATTTACATATATGTATTCATTTCATAGGCAGTTTATCAAGGCATAACATAACATGCTTATCATTCACACAACATTAGCACACCATCATTATACATTACACACGGCAGATACATGTGTGTGCAGTTCCGTGCTGCTCCTCCACAGTCTTGACAGCTTTTAGTCATCGCTATTCTCACCTACATCAATATAAAAAACTATTAGTAACAATTGTTACCGGTCCAGAAAATAACTAATATTAATCTAAAACAAGAGAGTTAACCCTCTTGTTGAATAAAAATCACATATACTTCCTTAAAAACTCTCACAAGGGTAGTAATGGGAGTCGTTACCCTCGGGTAGCAGCGCCCCTTTCCATATCTTCTCTTTCCATAACATTCTTTTTCCTTGGCCATGTAACTATCCCTTTGCACGGGAAAATCATTCTCGTTCATCTCAGCTCTCTACGTCCTCCGTATTACTCCTGGCCCTGAGTAGAGGGGCCAAGTACTCTCAGCCAGCGCCTTCAGTACCCTTTCACACCACAAGTCTAGAGATGCACTACACAGCAGTACCTATAAACATCCTCACCTCTCCAAGTTTGAGGAATCAAAGATGGAGTTGTCAGGATCCCACAGGAATGGTGTCATATGCTCACTAGTTCCAAAACCGCTATTGACTAGCATGTACCTGCTTTTGTAGCACGGTTGTCAAATTTCCCTCATTCTATCTTTCACTGAAGGAGCGAAAATCACATGTATATAGGTCTGGGTAGGGATTCATATAATAGGCTCGAAGGCATCGTGAGCTACATCTGAGTTTCGAAAGCAAACTCGAGGAATCTCATCCTCGAGGGTTATAATCCAAAAATAACGTGCAACTCCTAGGCAGCAAGCTCCTGCTCCGTCCCTACACATCAAATCTAAAAGCTAACACCCACTAACTGAATGATGCATCAAACTCATCATGATCAACATAACCCCAATACAAATAACATCCATCAACTAGCCAAACAATTATTAGTGTAGAATTAACTCTAACTCATCCGATTCATGCCAATTTTATTATCTTTTCTAAGTTATGTTGTCATCAGTTAGCATGCGCAGATTTACTTTACTTAATTAGATTACTAATATCCATTCACTATCAATCATGCAAACCATCACCTCATTCACATTCAAGCATTCATCACAACAATTAATCACTCCTAACATACTGGGCTAATAAATATCAATTTTAATTAATTAAATTGGAGGTAATTATACCTTGCGTCATTGGCAATCGGCAACGGCTAGGGTTTCTTAGCGGGTATCAGAGCTCGAATTCGGTGCTCGGATGCGTTTGAAGTTTAATCAAGTTCGACTGGACAAACTTGGTTGAAGATCAACAAATTATAATGAATCTAGTTTTCAGGTGGTTTTTCAGCAACCGGTGGGATGGCGGTGATATGAGGTACCCTTGTCACCTGCTTGACGAGCTCAACCCAATGGTAGTGACAGTGAGGATGCTAGCAGTAGTGATGATCGCCGACGGCGGTGACGAGTTCGACTGGGGTGGTCGGTTGCTCCAATCAAACCCATGACCGGCCTCGACGACGGCGCTAGGAAGGGGGAAATGTTGGGGAGGTTAAGGCAGTAGTCGTGTACGTCACAGTAATAGTGGCCTAGCCTGGACGGCGGCTAATTGACTGGGGGAATGTAGGGTGTTTGTGTGGTGATTCCAACGCCGTGGTGGGGAGATGGTGGCCGGGGTTGGTTAGGGCATCACAGCGACAGCACGGCGGCGTTTGGTGGTGTCGATCAGCGGCAGTGTGGCATCAGCGATGGTGATTGCAACAACCACAGGGTTGGCAACGATGGGGTTTGGGGTGGGGAAGTGTTGGGATGGAGAAGAAATACTTCGATGGCAAACTCGTAAATAAGTATTGACTAAATTCCTATTCGATTCAAAATAATAATCCAAAAAATATGAAAAAAACCCAGTAAATATATTACACACCATAACAATACAATGACATGTTCTATAACTAATAATCCACCCAACTGCCCTATAAGGCATCCTAATGCTTTGTTTTGCCTAAACTATTTCTATGATCAAATACATAAAATGAAAAATAGTGCATACTTTCATATATTCTGACAACTCATTTCTTACCATCTTTTTTATATTATCATCATATATTTAGATACACTTGACACTCATCACTCATAACTTACGGCTGGCCTCGACTCAGCACGCGGTTCATGAAACTGACTCAACTCGAACCAACTGGTTTGTTGTGCCGACAGGTATATTTTTGTTTTATTATTTTGTTTGCAGATTTTCTTCCACTTACTGGTGTGGCAGGGTGTTCAAGTTAGAGATGTTAATCCTAGCAGTGTAAAGACCGTGGAAAAAAAATTTGGACACAGAAGCTGTCCGAGAAGGACCAAACGCGGTGTGGAAAGGACCAAATATGTTATATTCTTTGCTCGGTTAATTATTTACCCAGTTAAATGAAATACGGGTCTAGGGGTGTTTTCACATACCCTAGCCGTCACTTTCATTTTTATAAATTTGAAAGACATCATTTTTCACATACAGGTGTAGGGGCGTCTTCTCACCTTAGCCGCCTAGTTCTCCTCTTCCTTGCCGGTGTTTCTTCATTGCTTGGGTATCCTTCCTATCTCCCTCTTCTTAATTTTCTTGCATGCATATTTTTAATTGATAATAAGCTTGTTAATCATGGGAATTAAAGTTGTAAATCAACAAGAAAAGAACTAAACTGAACTGAAATTGAAATCCTGTCCATGGCCGAGTAGCCTGAAACTTTGGCAAGATGGGCGACCGTAAGAACAATTGCAAGGCAGTCCCTCACACCCCGACGACCTCTCTTGCTGCTGGGTGGAAGGGAGGGCTCGCCACGTCCCTGGTTTTCTGGTGGGTGGCGGAATTACAGCTGTGAGGGGGCGGAGTTACAAGGGTGACGGAAGTGGCGACGTTCTGCTACAATTGTTGCTGTAATGGAAGCTTTAGAGGGGTAAACGCCGGTTGTGATTCGTCGACAGCATCATGGGTTCCATCACAGTAGATTAGGCCGCTGGAATAATCCACTACAGACCACCTTCTCGCCAGAATTCATGGCAGTGACGTGCAGAAGTGGGGAGAACGACCATACTTCATGCAAAGTCCAAAGGTGCCCAATCTTTCCTTTTTGATGCCATCTGAGGTCGTGGAACATCTGAATTGGAGCAAGGTGCAAGAAAGGAGGGGTCTTGTGGCTGGGAGAAGAAGAACAAGCCGGGAGTTGGGTGCCATGTGCAACACATGGTCGTCTTAGTTAACTGCTGTAAAACACGCACTTGAGGCTTTCTCACTTGCTGATTTTATCTTGTTGTTGATGCTTTGTTGGGATGTTTAGATGGTGGTTCAATTGGGTGCCAAGATAAGGGTTGGAGGAGAAGGATGAATCTATTTTTGGAGAAGAGAAGAATGGTGACGGGATGAAGAAGAAAAAGAAGGGTGGTAGTATTGTAAATATGGGTTGACTCGATACCGAATCTAGTTAAAAAATAATACGAACTCGTAATAAATCTTTAAAAATAATCATTTTAATGGGTTATTGGTAATGTTACTAAACTAATTAATTATTGTACGAAAATTTATTATCTCAAAAGAAAATATGCTAATAATAATAATAAAATACTTGTTTATGAATTCATAATTACTTTATTATTTGTTAAGTGTTAATTATGATTTAGATAATTAATTTCAAATGTAAAATAGGACTTAAATAATTATGTCACATGAATAATTAATTATCTCACTAGATTTGTTGATAATTTAATATTTAATATTTTTGAAAATGATATATATTAGATATTTAGCTGCATGCTTTACTAATCTGTAACAACCCACCTGAATCGGATCGGGTGGTACTTAAAAATATAGTATATGTAAATGTAACCTTCTAGAACATGAATTTAAATACAGCAACTAGTCTTGCAACATATAATATAAATCACAACAATAAATCATGTTCTCTAAAATTTAAAATAACCGTCCCACAGTCTCGGATCATTTCCCATAGCCACATTTATAACACAAGAGAATAATAAGGAAGTCCAACTTTATTATCGATTCACCATACCTGGGTTGGTAAAAGAACCACCAACCACACTTCTATTCTTTACTCCCAAAGCTTCTCACCTGCGGAGGCAATTCCGCGTTAGTGATAAAACCACTAAGTAGCATAATTAAATGAAACAAGTCAATATAATCCCTATTATCATTTCACTCGTTTTTATTATTATTATTACACAAGCAAAGAGTAATTATCCTTCAGGTCATTCTGAGATTAGTAATTTGTTTCTCAGGTCATTTTGAGATTAGTAAAAGTCAACTCCCAGCTCATTTTAAGATTTGAAAATGTCTCTCAGCTCATTCTGAGATTAAGTGGTCTCCCAATTCATTTTGAGATTAGTCATGGTCTCCCAGCTCATTCTGAGATTAGAAATTGTCTCTCAGCTCGTTCTGAGATTAGGTGGTCTCCCAATTCATTTTGAGATTAGTCATGGTCCCCCAATTCATTTTTAGGTTAGTCATGGTCTCCCAGTTCATTCTAAGATTAGAACATTGCCTCTCAACTCATTCTGAGATTAGGTGGTCTCCCAATTCATTTTGAGATTAGTCATGGTCTCCCAGTTTATTCTGAGATTAGAAAATTGTCTCCCAGCTCATTCTGAGATTAGGTGGTCCCCTAATTCATTTTGACGTTAGTCATGGTCTCCTAGTTCATTCTAAGATTAGAAAATTGTCTCTAAGATCATTCTGAGATTAGGTGGTCCCCCAATTCAATTTGAGGTTAGTCATGGTCTCCCAGTTCATTCTGAGATTAGAAAATTGTCTCCCAGCTCATTCTGAGATTAGATGGTCCCCCAATTCATTTTGAGGTTAGTCATGGTCTCCTAGTTCATTCTGAGATTAAAACATTGTCTCCCAGCTCATTCTGAGATTAGGTGCCGACAAAGGCTACCAGTTTGGAGAAAAAATACACGATTTCATATAATTATACCAATTTGGGCAAATACAACATTTCAAATAATTATACGGACACACATAGTAATTTTAAAGGTGCGGCTCCGTGTCGGACTAAGTCAATTCCTTGCGCAAGGTGGTCGAGTCAGGGCTCAGGCCAATTAGGGCTGCTAACAATGGAAAGTACAACATTTCAAATGATTATACGGACGTGGACATTTCGAACTCGCAGCTGCGATCAATGATCCTAATCTAAACGAGAATATAAAATTATACATAAGTATAATTTTATTCGAGTAGGAATACTTGCAACTAAATATCTAATATATACATATATATATATCATTTCCAAAAATATTAAATATTAAATTATTAACAAATCTAGTGTGATAATTAATTATTCCTGTGACATAATCATTTAAGACCTACCTCACATTTTAATTTAATTATCTAAATCATAATTTATACTTAACAATTAATAAAATAATTATTACTAATAAACAAGTATTTAATTTTCCTTTGCAATGATGATTACTTAACCCCGATCTTCATGATTTAGTTTACGGTTATAATTTTTTAATTGCTACTATTATTAATAGCAATTTAATTAATTAAGTTGTATGATTAAATTATTTAAAATAATTTTTTTATTCAAAAATATTATTAATATAATTATTTTAAATTATTCGACTCAATAAAGTTTCGAACTTTATTTATTTTCATTATTCTCTTTAAGTTCAACGCTAGTGATTGTTACCCGACTATAATTTAATAACCCATTTTCTACATTACTACTTGTTATTAAAATAATCACTTTATTTACCAAATATTAAATTTAATAAGGTAAAGGTAAAATCATTATTTTATTAATTACTTATACGTGTCTGATTTAATTTAATCGCTTGTTGTGCCGATTAATTATCGACCGTTTATCATTACCGTATTTTTATTACTTATGTCCATGTCGACTTCGTCCAATAATTAATTAGTTTAGTAACTTTAACCCATAACCCATTAAAATAATTATTTTTAAAGATTTATTACGAGTTCGAATTATTTTTAACTCGAGTCGGTATCGAGTCAAGTGTTATTTACGAGTTGGTATTATTATTTAACTCGACCTGTGTCGAGTCAAGCATTATTTACAAGTTTGCCACCCAAGGTAATTTTCTTTCTTCTTCTTCTTCTTCTTCTTCCCTGATGCCATCCCCTATTCCCAACAGCTGCCGCCCTCTAGCCGCCGCAAGCAATCGTCTCCAGTCGCCAACAATTGTCACTGCCCAGACTTGCCATGCCTACCTCACGTAGGCAATTCCACCGCCGACGAGTGTCGCCGCCTCAATTGGGTGGTCGCCTGGACACGCTCGACCACCTATCTACCTTCCCCGGCCATATTGGAACCCGTCGCCACCCAAGACGACCGAATTTCTTCCCCCACAGCCGTTGCCTCTATTTTTGCCGCCGTCTTCTGTTCTTGGTCATTTACCACCCTAGGCCGACATCCACACACATGAGATCGACCCTACATTGATCGACGAAGAGAGTGGGATCATATTCTGACATCAAAATGACCGTCGCCACCGATTCCCGGCAAAACCTTGCATGTGCTTCCCCATCTCGCCGAAACAGGGGACTCGTCGGCCAGATTAAACTTTAATTTCTGTTTAGTTTTTTCTTGTTGATTTTAAACTTTAATCCTCATAATTGTAAAGCTTATTATCAAATTAAAATATGCATGCAAGAAAATTAAGAAGAGGGAGATAAAAAGAATACCTAAGCAAGGAAGAAGATACGCCAGTAAGGAAGAGGAGAAGCAAATGTGAATGAAGGCTAGGGGTGTAACGACCCGGCCATTTTTCACAACATTGTGGGCCTAGCTGGCCAGGTGTTACCAAAATAAAACTACTAAATGCCGAGTAATAAGTTATAAAATAATGGTTCCCACAGTCTTAGACCATTTCCCATAGCCACATTTATAACTCAAAACAAAATAAAAAGAAGTCCCATTTATTACCCATTCTCCTAACCTGACTATCCTATCATACTTTTATTCTACCTTATTTGAGCTGAAATCAAACAATCTTGATTGGCCTACATACCCATGTCGGGATCAAGCTCGATGTAGTTCTATTGGCTGATGGGTTAGTCCATCGTGCCACTATAAAATATTGGGCCGATGGGTCAGTCCATCGTGCCCCCTATTGGCCGATGGGTTCATTCCATCGTACCCCCTATTATGTTGTAGTTCTATTGGCTGATGGGTTAGTCCACCGTGCCACTATAAAATATTGGGCCGATGGGTCAGTCCATCGTGCCCCCTATTGGCCGATGGGTTCATTCCATCGTACCCCCTATTATGTTGTAGTTCTATTGGCTGATGGGTTAGTCCACCGTGCCACTATAAACTATTGGGCCGATGGGTCAGTCCATCGTGCCCCCTATTGGCCGATGGGTTCATTCCATCGTACCCCCTATTATGTTGTAGTTCTATTGGCTGATGGGTTAGTCCACCGTGCCACTATAAAATATTGGGCCGATGGGTCAGTCCATCGTGCCCCCTATTGGCCGATGGGTTCATTCCATCGTACCCCCTATTATGTTGTAGTTCTGTTGGCTGATGGGTTAGTCCACCGTGCCACTATAAAATATTGGGCCGATGGGTCAGTCCATCGTGCTCCCTATTGGCCGATGGGTTCATTCCATCGTACCCCCTATTATGTTGTAGTTCTATTGGCTGATGGGTTAGTGCACCGTGCAACTATAAAATATTGGGCCGATGGGTCAGTCCATCGTGCCCCCTATTGGCCGATGGGTTCATTCCATCGTACCCCCTATTATGTTGGGCCGATGGGTCCATTCCACCGTACCCCCTATTGGCCGATGGGTCCATTCCATCGTACCCCCTATTGGCCGATGGGTCCATTCCACCATACCCCTTATTGGCCAATGGGTCCATTCTACCATACCACTTATTATGTTGAGCCGATGGGTCCATTCCACCGTACCACTTATTATGTTGAGCTGATGGGTCCATTCCACCGTACCCCCTATTGGCCGATGGATCCATTCCACCGTACCACTTATTATGTTGAGCCGATGGGTCCATTCCACCGTACCCCCTATTGGCCGATGGGTCCATTCCACCCTACCACTGTATTAGGTTGAGCCGATGGGTCCATTCCACCGTATCCCCTATTGGCCGATGGGTCCATTCCACTGTACCACTTATTAGGTTGAGCCGATGGGTCCATTCCACCGTACCCCCTATTGGCCGATGGATCCATTCCACTGTACCACTGTATTAGGTTGAGCCGATGGGTCTATTCCACCGTACCCCCTATTGGCCGATGGGTCCATTCCACCCTACCACTGTATTAGGTTGAGCCGATTGGTCCATTCCATCGTAGCCCCTATTATGTTGGGCCGATGGGTCCATTCCACCGTACCACTTATTAGGTTGAGCCGATGGGTCCATTCCACCGTACCCCCTATTGGCCGATATTTATTTATGGACTGTCCGTTCCATTCTGACATGTCCATTATTAGATTTTGAACAGTGCGGCTAAAAAAAATAGGGTTTCTTGAAACTAGTCAAACGTGAATTTCATATCTGCCATCTAATTTGCAACCATACAATATCTCAACACCCAAAGACCTATTGCAAATTATACCAAAAAGTTCCAGCAACTTAGCAAGGTATTTCTAATGAATTTATGCGTTGCAACCATGCATGTAAGAGTTCTAATGGAAAAAAACTAAGAAGAAGTATGAAATACTTACACCACAATGGAAAGGCACTGGAGAGGAGGCAAGAAGGAGTGGACTCCCTTTCCTCCCTTACCCCCTCCTCCTATATATATATGCTTCAACGAGTTCCTCAATTAAATTCTCACATCTATTCATGTATAGGTATTCCCTAAGTTCAACGAGTCCCTTTATTAAATTCTCTTACCCCATCATCCGTTCATGAATCAGTATTCTCTAGGTTGGGTTCGTCTTCCCTAATGCCAGAGTTTGGCCTTACGTCTTCTCTAAGGTTAGGGTTTGGCTTTACGTTGAACCGTGACCGGTCTACTTGATAACCAACCATATCCATTCATCGAAAATAATATTTCATAATACTTAAGTTCAAGTCTTGAAATAAAAATTTTCACATATTTTCACGGTTCTTACAAGGGGGAGGATGTGCCTCAGAAAATAAAATGAAATGACGGCTAGGGTATGTGAAAACACCCTTATTTCATTTAACTGGGTAGCCGGGTAAATAATAAAACATAATAATTAACAGGGTAGAATTAACCAGGTATTGAATATAACACATTCGGTCCTTCCCGAAACGCGTTCACATCTTTTTTTCTTTTTTTCACGGTCTTTACATAATCGAATAAAATTTTACTTATGAATAATTTTATGTTCTCATTCAGATTAGGATCGTTGGTCACAGCTGCGAATTTGAAATATCAAGGTCTGTATAATCATTTGAAATGTTGTACTATCACTTGTTGGCAGCCCTGGTCGGCCCAAGCCCAGATTCGACCACCATGCACTAAAACACAATCGGGGTCAAAGAATTGACTAAGTCCGATACAAGGCCGCAACTTTATAACTACTAAGTGTGGCCGTATAATTATTTAAAATGTTGTATTGTCCGTATAATAATTTGAAGTCTTCTATTGTCCGTATAATTATTTCAAATATTGTATTGTTCGTATAATTATTTGAAATGTTGTATTGTTCGTATAATCATTTGGAATGTTGTACTTTTCCTTGTTGGCAGCCCTGGTCAGCCGAGCCTATATTCGACCACCATGCGCTGTAACACAATCGGGGTCAAGGAATTGACTTAGTTCGACATGGGGCCGCACCTTTAAAATTACTAGTGTGTCCGTGTAATTATTTGAAATGTTGTATTTTCCCAAACTGGTATAATTATTTAAAATGTTGTATTTTCCCAAACTGGTAGCCTTTGTCGGCACTAATCTCAGAATGAGCTGGGAGATAATTTCTAATCTCAGAATTGTAACGACCCGCCATGTTTCACGATATTGTGGGCCTTGCTGGCCAATTGTTATTCAAAATTTAACAAAACCAACCCTATAACGACAAGTCCTAACCAGATCAGGCGTTACTTAAAAGGTTACATGAATAATATGAAAGCAAATAAGTCTAGCATTTCTAACTCAAAAGAACTTATGTTTCAAATGACAATGTATGAAATAATTATCCCACAGTCTTGGACCATTTCCCATAGCCACATTTATAACACAAGAAAAGTAAAAAGAGAAGTCCGCTTATTATTTGTTCACAACCTAAGTTGGTAGAAGAACTACTCTGCCGTCTCTTAGTCTTTAGTTCCAGCTGCTAACCTGCGGAGGCAATTCTACGTTAGTGCTAAGCCGTATAATTAAATAAAATAAGTCCATAAACTCCCTACCATTATCTACAATATTGGCTATTGTGACCAATCCAACATGTCCATTTATTAGCTGATGGTTCAGTCCACACCATGTCCAGTACTTGGCTGATGGGTCAGTCCACCATGTCTATCTATCGGCTGATGGGTTAGTCCATCATGTCCATTACCGGCTGGAGAGTCCAATCCGCCATGTCCGTTATTGGCTGGTGAGTCCACTCCACTATGTCAGTAATTGGCTGGTGAGTCCAATCTGCCATGTCCAATTTATTAGCTAAAGGGTTAGTCCATCATGTCCATTACCGGCTGGCGAGTCCAATCCGCCATGTCCGTTATCGGCTGGTGAGTCCAATCCACTATGTCCGTAATTGGCTGATGGGTCAGTCCAACGTGTCCATTATCGGCTGGCGAATCCAATCCGCCATGTCCGTTATCGGCTGGTGAGTCCACTCTACCATGTCCGTAATTAGCTGATGGGTCAATCCATCTTATCTATTACCGACTGGCGAGTCCAATCTGCCATGTTCGTTATCGGCTGGTGAGTCCACTCCACCATGTCCGTAATTTGCTGGTGAGTCCAATCCGCTATGTCCAATTTATTGGCTAATGGCTCAGCCCATCATGTCCATTACCAGCTGGCAAGTGCAATCTGCCATGTCCGTTATTGGATGGTGAGTCCAATCCACCATGTCCGTAATTGGCTAGCGAGTCTAATCCGCCATGTCCAATTTATTATATTATGGGCTGTCAGGCCCTTTTTGATATGTCCATTATTGGATTATGAAGGCTGTAGCCCATGTCGGACTGAGTCAATTCCTTGACCCCGATTGCACTCAGTGCATGGTGGTCGAATCTGAGCTCAGGCTGACCAGGTTGTCCACAAGGGAAAATAAAATATTTTAAATAATTATACGAACTTAGATATTTCGAACTCAGCAGCTGCGACCAATGATCCTAATCTGAACGAGGACATAAAATTATACATAAGTATAACTTTATTCGAGTAGAAATGCATGCAACAAAATGACAAATGTATATATCACTATTAAATTTCAACAATATTAAATATTAAATTATTCATCTTATATAATCATTTAAATCCTACTTTACATTAATTATCTAGATCATAGTTAACACTTAACAAATAATAAAATAATTATCAACTTATAAACAAATATTTAATTAGTATATTTTTTTGAGACGATAATTACTTAACCACAATCTTGATAATTTAGTTTACGGCTGTAAATATTTAATCAGTATCCTTATTCATAGCAATTTAATTAAATAATTTGCACGATTAAATTATTTAAAATAATTTGTATTAGTCTAATTTAAAAATATTATTAATACAATTATTTTAAAATATTGAACTCAATTAAATTTCAAACGTTATTTATTTTCATTATGTAATTTAGGTTTGACGCTTGTGATTGTTACTCGACTATAGTTTAATAACCTATTTTTTACATTACTGATTCATTATTCAAATAATCACTTTATTTACCTAATATTAAATTTAATAAGATAAAGGTAAAATCTTTATTTTATTATTCACTTATAACTGTCCGATTTAATTTAATCACTTGTATTACGACGATTAATTATCTACCGTTTATCATTTCCACATTTTTTTATTACTTATGTCCATGTCGATTTCGTCCAATCATTAATTAGTTTAGTAAGTTTAACCCATAACCAATTAAAATAATTATTTTTAAAGATTTATTACGAGTTCATATTATTTTTAACTCGAGTCGGTATCGAGTCAACCAGTATTTACAGATTTGCCACCGTGAGCTTCTTCATCTTCATCTTCTTCTTCTTCTCGTCGGCATTCTTCTTTGCACCAAAACCAGCACCAAACCAGACTACGCCCTTCTTCTCCACCCCTTTTCTTGGCACCCAAACCGAGAATCATGTCCTCCCTCAACTTCAACCTTCTCCAGCAACCAATTGGAAGCCTAAAGTCCATGCTTTACAGCAGCTTCCTAAGGTGAACATGTCCTGACCATGGCGCGCGACTTCTGGCCAGCGGCACCGCCGGGGATGGAAGGCAACCTCTGTCCTGCCAGCAGCACCACCAGGAACTCTTACCTTCTCCCCGCACGACAACCTAACATCCCGGCCAAGCGCCATGAGCATGCACGGCTTGAATCTTGGCTGACGGACTGGTATGGATGCTTGAAAACACCCACAGCGTTGTCCACCCATCCTAGACTCCTAAGACGCTTGAGACCACAATTCCCTTATCCTAACCCAACTGATACATAGCATAGAACGTTGATGAAGCAACAGCACAACAAAATGATCATGAATTGGTGAAACAACAGCAAGTTTACATGACACCCATGAATGGAGGAAGTAGCACAATTTTACATGATGATCATGAATTGATGAAGCAACAAAATTTAGCATGGTGATTAAGAAATGCATGAAAACTAAGATTAGTGAGATAGGAAGATTACCCAAGCAAGGAAGATGCCGGCTCCGGTAAGAAAGAGGAGAAGAAGATGAGAGCGTAATGACGCCCTCACAATTTTATAAAATGAAAAATGATCGTTCCTTCACAAAAAATGGCTAGGGTATGTGAAAACACACCAACACCCGTATTTTATTCCTTTAACTAGGTAACCGGGTAAAGAATAAAATATTTAACTGGGTAGACTTAACCGGGTAAAGAATATAATATAATTAATATTAATTCTCTAACGTTCGATCATTCCTTGCCCGAGTCGAATATATTAAAATTTTTTTCCACTCTCTTCACAAGAATGAACTGGGAGACAATGACTAATCTTAGAATGACCAGGGAGACTACCTAACTCTCAGAATGAGTTGGGAGACAATTTCTAATCACAAAATGAACTGAGAGATAATTTCTAATCTTAGAATGAACCGGGATATCAAATGACCAATCTCAGAATGAACTGGGAGATAATGACTAATCTCAGAATGACCTGAGAGACCACCTAATCTCAGAATGAATTGGAAGACAATTTCTAATCTTAGAATGAGTTGGGAGACGACTTTTACTGAATCTCAAAATGGCCTAAGAGACAAATTACTAATCTTAGAATGGCCTAAAAGATAATTACTAAAAGACTTGTGAAACGATAATAATAATTATAATAATAATAATTGGGTGAAATGATAATAGGGATTATATTGACTTGTTTCGTTTAATAATGTGGCTTAGTGGTTTTATCACTGACGCGGAATTGCCTCCACAAGTGAGCAGCTATGAACTCAAGAATAGAAGTGTGGTTGGTGGTTCTTTTACCAACCTAGGTTTGGTGAATCGATAATAAAGAATTGACTTCCTTATTTTTCTTATGTTATAAATGTGGCTATGGAAACAGTCCGAGACTGTAGGATAGTTATTTTATATTTTAGAGAACATGATTTATTATTATGATTCATATTATGTGTTGCGAGACTTATTTGCTGTATTTCAATTTATGTTCTGGAATGTTTACATTTACATTAACTATATCTTTAAGTAGCACTCAGTCTATTTCAGACGGGTCGTTACAGGCAGGATGGTGAGACACATTTGTAGGACATAGAGTAGTACCCCATCCCGTTCATTACTCACCCAGGATAGTCACAACCATGGTCATAGTGACACAACATTTAGCTAACCAAGGACAATCATGCTACCAGAAGAGCTCAATGATCCAGTCTCAATTAGTCAATGCAGTGAGAGCAGGTACCATGAAAGTCATTGTAGTAGTAGTAGTTGATAGGAGAGAGATACAACGATTGCCAGATTCGCTGGGGCTTAGATACGAAGCAGCAAACCAAAAGGAAATCAGGAGAGAGCTTAAATAGATAGCCCTCTCTGTGGCTAGAGTTGAGAAGTGACCAGTAGTAGATGATGAGGCATCGAGGAGAGCTAATAGTTCCCATAGGCCCTCCGTGAACGCCTTCTCCTTCACAGCTGTAATAGAGGACTACTCTAGCAACAACTCCTTTGTTCACCTCATTTTAGACAAGAATGAACCTAGATGTCAGTGGACCCGCAATAGCAGGCATAATGTAGGTGGAAGTGGATTTGCAGACTTTGATTGTGACCTAGCAGGTACAAGACCACTGTTTCCACAGTATTAGCTAGGAGAATGGTCTAACAAATCAACTAATGCAAGGAATATTGAACTGTGGTAGTATGAAAAGTTCGAGAACTATAGTGGATGACCAATCTTTGGAAAGATGGATACAGAAGAAGCTTTACTGTGGATCTCATCAGCTAATGGTGTATTCGGAATCATGGCATGTCTGATATAGCACCGAATATGTATCATTACAGGGGCATTCCAAGATGAAGCTAGAAT